>JAJHUR010075481.1:8483-38211 GCA_027495735.1 Lutjanus campechanus | reverse complement strand
AAATACCGTGGTATACTGTACTAATACCGTCACCGTACCGTACTGTAAAATCCCATACCGTTACACCCCTATTCTAGACAGAAGGACTTCAGATCCCACTCTGGAGAGAGGAAATGCACTGTGAAGCTGATGTATGGTTCTCCACTCCCACCACTGCTAGTCCACAGATCTGTTGTTGCAGAAAACCACATCCCTTTTGCCACCTGTTTCTGCAAATGAGCCTTGACCTCAGAGTACATCTTAGGGATTTCATTCTTTGAGAAGAATTTTCTTGATGGCACTTTGTAAAGTGGCACTACTGTCTTCATCAATTTCAGAAACCCAGGTTTCTCCACAGCAGTAGATTGAAAAAGCGTTTCCTACCTGTGTGCTGTTCAAATGTATTCCGTTTAGTTCAGGGCGGGCTGCATGGTCAGCGTCTTTGATTCAGTGACAGTCCAATCAAAAAAGGTAGTTTTGGTAAACACACGCGAGACCCACATGATCCAGGAAGCTGGAAAAAAGCATGGCATGATGATGGCAGGCTCCGAACCAGAGGCAGATTTACCCGTGGGCCCGGTTGACCCGGTGTCCGCGACTTCACCACCTCTTTATCCTCCAGCCAAGCGTGTCCGTTCATTTGTTTGGGAGTTTTTTGGCTACCCAAAACAACCGGATGGATCCATAAAAGACGACGGAGAGCCGACTTGCAAACTATGTAACAGAAAAGTAGCTGCAAGATCGGCGAATACATCCAACATGATGTCCCATCTCCGCGAGTGGCATGAAAAAGAATATGCACAGCTCAAGTCCAAGCAGGTAAGATGAATCATTATAAATCCCACTGTAGTCGGTCTACCGTGTTTCATTCAAACAGCATGGTTATTGTTGTTGTACGTCGCTGTCATTCTCCGTGAACGGCATGGTCGTGTTGTCTTTTGCTTAAATAAAGCAGTTTTTCTTCTAAGAATGATACTTGTCTGTTTTGTTGGTTATTTCATGGCCCCCCTAGTACCAAAAAAAATCTTTAAAAAAATAAAATACCGTCACCGTGAAATACCGTGGTATACTGTACTAATACCGTCACCGTACCGTACTGTAAAATCCCATACCGTTACACCCCTAGTGGTGAGTACATACTGAGTGGACTGTTATTCTGCGGTGGAATATCACTTTAAGCACAGACACGGAAATTAACCTGCAAGCAGAGAAGCTGCTGCTGTTAGCATTGATATCGTTAGCCACACTGTTACTTAAGCTGGCAGCTCCAGGTCAAAAAAGAAAAAAAAAGCACAGCGATCCATCCAGTAGTTGCTGAGATATTTCAGTCAGTAGACAGAGCAGCTTTGTCATCCACCCATCAAGCCATTCTGCTAGCATGGCATGTTGCTTTCTGATACAGGTCTTTCTTGATTATGCAGTTTTCCTCTAAATTAAACCAGATAAAATTCAACAGCAGGCTGTCTTCATCCTGGTTAGTGAGAGCACGTACACACAGCTCTGGCCCGAGGCTGCTCGTTACAGCTGGAACACATCATAGAGCTTGTAATTTGGTGGAACTGGAGGAATAAAAAGAGAGAAAAAAACAGCATGTATGAGAAAGCCACTCTCATCTACTATGTCTAAACCTTGTACAAGGAAGAGTCGCTGTCATATTTTATCACCATAAAATGTTTTAAACTAAGATTAACCACGCTTATTTTTTTTATTTTTTTTACTGTTTTACTTTTATTTGTGTTTTTTTTAACCTGTTTGTCTTTAAGCAGAGGTGACAAATGTTGACACATTCTGTACTCAAATAGAATTTCAGATACTTGTTACGGGTAAAAATAGAAGTACTGATTCAACTTCTTAACTGCAGCAAAAGTGTAAAACTACAGGCTGTGATATGTAGTCTTAAGGTAAAAAGCAGTTTCTGTGCAAAGTTAACTGAACTTCACCTTTTCTCCACACTCCAGTCTGTTTCAGCTTGTTATGTCTTTTGCGTCTTTTGTCTTGTCATGTCATTTTCTTCACGTCTTTTATGTTGCTTTTCATCTTGTTACATTTTTTCATATTGTTATGTGGTTTTTGTCTTGTTACGTCTTGTTGCACCTTTGCGTCTTTTTTGTATTATTACATCTTTTTGCTGTTTTCAGTTTATGTCTTTTATGTCGTTTTTGTCTTGTTAGATCTTTTGCATTGTTACGTTTTTTTTGTCTTGTTAAGTCTTATTCATCTTGTCACATACTTTTTATCTTATGTCTTTTTGTTGCATCTTTTGTCGGCTACATGTTTTACATCTTTCTTCCATCTTTTTTGTTTTGTTATGTCTTTTACACCTTTTTGTCATTAAGTCTTTTCTTGTTATATCTTTTTTGCCTCATCATTTTAGTCGTTTAGCCTTTTTTCTCTTGTTACATCTTTTTTATCTTGTTATGTCTTTTCATCTTATATCTTTTATGTCTTTTTCTCTTGTTATATCTTTTGTCTTATGTCTTTTTTCTCGTTACATCCTATTTTTTATCTTAAGTCATCTTCAATTTGTCCTTTTATGTCAATTTTTGTCTTGATATGGCTTTTTTCTCTTTTTTTTATCCTGTTACACTGTCTTCATCTTACATCTTTTATGCCTTTTTTGTCTTGTTAGATCTTTTTTATCTAGTTGTCATCTTCGCCTTATGTCTTTTATGTCTTTTGTCATTATATCTTTCCTTGTTGCATCTTTTTTGCCTTATGTCGTTTTTGTCTTGTTATATTATTCTCATCTCATGTCTTTTGTCTTTTTTTGTGTCATATCTTTTTCATCTTGTTTCTTCATTTTCGTCTTTTTTGTTTTTACATCTTTTTTGTCTTGTTTTCTGTTTTGTTATGTCTGGTTACGCTGTTTTAGTCTGTCATCCGTGATGTTCACCTGTGGATACACAGTCTTTTCTGTCTGTTATTGCTCTGTCATTTTGGTATATTGTCATTTAGGTTGAAATCAGTCTTGATATTGGGAAGGAGGTGTGCAATGGTGCAGAATAAAATTACGATAATTCCCCTCAAATCCATTAAAACTAAAGTAACAAGCCTATTTTGAAAATGTAAGGAGTAGAAAGTGTCTGTGCTTTGTGTTCAAATGGAGTAAATGTAAAAAGTTATCAGAAAAATTAATACCCAAGTACAGATACCTGAAAAATCCACCTAAGTACAGTAACAAAGTATTTGTGCTTTGTTACTTCCCACTTAAGCATATCCCATCATGCATTGGATGGAAGGCTAGTAGACACAATGGACAGGTCACCAGTCCATCAAGGTTCATATTCTTATTCTCCCAGCCTGCATGCCAGACGAGAGGAAAGCCACATAAACGTGCATAATCCCCGATGAAAGCACCTGGGCCAGTCAAGAGCGAACGGCGCATCGAGGCAGGAGAGCAATGAGTCAGTCATGCTGTGCAGCCTGCAGGCTTCAGTGAATTCCTTCAGTACACATCAGGGAAGGAAGAGAAATGTAGGCATGACGCGATCATCCATCGAGCTATGTACTGCTCAGCTAATCAGATATGTGCTGCAGCTCATCAGTGGTGAGAAGATAAACCTCATCAAGTGCTCCTCCACAAGCTCGCGGTGGAAAAGTTCACGTTTTAGCTACGCTCGTCTGAAAAATGCCAGAAAAATGTTAAAGTGAGTCAGAGTTGAGGAGTGTACGCCAGGTACAACATGCCACAGAAAAACAATCCCGTTGTTAGTGGCTCCATTGTCTCTTTTTCATGCTCGCACGACATGTCACCCCCTAGTGATTTTTGGAGAAATGAAACGAACACTGGGAGTAACAACCCACAACTCATCACGCACACACACCCCGACCTCATCTCATCCAGGCAGGTGTGAAGAGAGGAGCCTCCAGAGGCCGGCAGAGCGGCGGTCACCTCTGACTCTCTGTAGATTACTCAGTCATGTGTGTGAGTGACGGGGAGGGAGCCGCATGGAAACACTCCAACTGTTAGTGTTAATTATTTGGAGAGGGACAGCAGAGATGACTTAAACCAGGTCTGACTGCTGAGGCTGCTTCAGGGACGAACCAATTAAAAAAAAGCACAGAGATCGCCAAGTCTCCAATATCTGTGCAGATTTTCATTTTCCAGCTCCAACAGTGAGCAATAGGAGTTTCCCCAAATTCTCAGAATTGAATTTGGATAAATAAACTAAACTTTAAAGGGATAGTTCACCCAAAGTCATCCTCACACTGATTGGTGGTCGGGTTTAGTTTTTTTTAGTCCACATAGTCCATATTGCTTGTCTGGTGTAATTCAAGTCTCCTACAGCTCTGACATGCTGTTCACCTGTTTGTGCACACCGTCACATCACGTACACACAGTTCGGTGTGCACACACATATGAACATGGCTCCAAACTAATGATCTACAGTGAAGATTCAGGCTGTAAATGAAGTCTTTCAAGTCAGCTTGGCTTCTTTTTTTTGTCCATTTGAAACCTGACCTTCAGTCAGCATGAAGGTGAGCAGATAATAACTAAATTGCTATTTTTTGGGTCAATTATCCCTTTAAAAACAATAATGTAGCTAAGGTAAGGTTTAACCAGCACATATAAATAATTTGGTAAATGAGTTAAATGCTATTTCCTAATGTATCGAGGCTAAAGTCAGAAAATTTCATGATTTTTAAAAAAATCAAAATATGACCTTTAGTTTCCAATTTACAGTCTGTGTCTCCGGACATAGATTGCACATTTAGGGAATAACTTTAACATTTTCCCATTTCCCATTTTCCAATTTCTTTTTAATAGTTCATGTTAGGCCTGAATGATATAGCTGAAAAGCCTATCAGGATAGAGAAGTCTCATATTGGTCGATATTGATAATTATTGATCATGTACGTTGTGACTGATGCCATGCGTTGTACTCCAAGGGATGGAAGCAGCTGAGGAGATCAAATGAGTAAATATAAAAAATCACCATATAATATAAAAGAGAGAATATAAATATCATCATCATAAAATATCACAATATTTTTGACCAAATACCTCATTAATGCAACAATATTGTAAGGATAACTGTTGGTGCTTTCACAGAATATTAACCCAGTGTGATCTTTTTGGTAAATAATCATCAGTAATGTGGATAAAATGGTTAATTGGGTAAATAAATGACAGTCTGATAAGTTCAAAAAATGACATTGTTTTACTGTGATGCAGCCTTTAAAACCAGAAAAAGACTTATGACATATCCTGACATAACAATATTGAAAATCTATCACGACATTTAGTCTCTTATCATGATGCGATATAGTATTGATATATTGCCCAGCCCTATTTCATGTGTCAGCTTTTAAAGAATGTATTGAACAAATAGCTACTTTCTTTTTTTTGCATTAAGTTTGCATTAAAAGTTTTAAAGAGTGTTTAGTTTAGTGTAAAGTTATTTACATTTATAAACATTTATAAATGTATCTCTGTTTTTATCCGACCATCTTCCCTGTGATTCCCTGCATTATCATATCAGCAATGGACGAAAGATTTGCAAGTATTTTGACCAGTGACCGTGCAAACATGCATGCATAGAGTAAAAGAGAGATATTTAACATGTTTATATCATTGATTATCTGTAGAGTTTAGGCCTTGAAACATATTTGCGAGTGATCGTCCCTGTTTTATACTCTTATCTGGGCGACGTATCCTCCAGAGGGGTGTTCCATCAAGGTGGATAAAGGAAAAGTCTGGCTGATTTTACTAAGTTCGGCTAATTTATGAGAGATCCGTCCCATGAGTGACCATGGTAACTGATACCACTGAACTAGCCTGCTCTGTGGCAGGTTAATGGTCAAGGTTAATTTAGCTGTGTGTTAAAGACGGTTCCCTTAAGAGTCTTTTCATGCTCACATCACTTCTGTCCGTGCAGAAACACAAGTTTAGACCTTTTTTCTATGCGACCAAGCATGAATTTACATGTTTACTTTGGTTTCAAAGAACGTAATAAATATTAATCAAAACATAATAAACATGAAACAGTAACAACACTTACATCACAGCCAGTCTTTGTCTACATACAGCACCATTTTGGATTTTTGATACAAATGATGAGGATATTTTTGAATGTTGTCATGAAGTCACATGACCTGAGTATTTGACCCGTTGGGGTACCCCTCGGAATACAGAAACCATTTAAGGGTTAAGGTAGCTGAGTCTACAGTACATGGCATGATGAAATAGAAGCTGTTCAATTAAATCTCCCCACACTGTAATTGATTAAATGAATATGTGCATATTTACAATCTGTGATCAAGCAAAACTCCACTCACTGACTCATCCAAGTCACTGTAAAATTCCAAAAAAATCAGTGCGTGTGTAAGAAGCATTTACTGCTGCAGTCAGTTGAGTTGGAAACGACTTTGATTGTTATTATGGATCAAGCTCCTCGTTATTATTTTGACTGAGAAATTTCCATCAGCTTGCATAACATTACAAAACTTCACAATGCTTGTTTGGTCCAAACCGCAGGAATAAACTGAAAGGAAAAAACATTAAATCTTCACACTGGAAAGGAATCATAGAACCACCTGAACAACTGGCAGATACTTGCCAATTAAAATTCTGTACATCACTGAAGTCAGTAATCAAGTACTTGTTTCAGATTTACTACAAAAGAGGATATTTTATAAGCAATTTGTTCTTATTAATGTTGAAACAACATGTTTATAATCTCATTAAATACATTTAACTGTTTCTCACTCAGTAATTCTTGATGAATCTAAAATCTGAATCAGATCACTGATGGTTATTATCCTACAGAAAAATGCTGCTGGGAATATATGCTGTCATCACAGTTTACTACACACGATGGCTGCATATTGATCAATATGTAAATACATTTGGCAAAATATACATTTTGGCGTGATTTAACCTTTAAAAAGATAAACTAACAGAATTAATGCATTCATCTCTTAGTCTGGTATTTATCATGAGAGATAATAGAGTTTGGAAGTCAAAGGTCAAAATGATGCTCATGGCTGTTCTAGTAGTTTTGGAATTCTGGCACTTGTAGGGTTAACAAAAGTTGGTTACATACAGAAATGATAATCGTACTCACTTCTATATTGTATGCAGTAGCGTATGCCATTATAAATTGAGAATGTGTGTATGTTTAATTGATGTTAATGGTGAATTATAGTCCAGTACAGTGATGCATCACTTTAAATTATCTATTACCTGCAGAAAACAGCCACGTTCCATTAGCTGTCACAGTGAAAACATCAGTACAGAGCCCGTTCCGTGTTTTCATTGGAAACTAGTGTACTGTATCAGCACAGCGTTTCTGTTCATCTATCTAATCCAAAGGTTTCACTCCGCACTCTCATTTGCCAGCCTGGAGGTGGGAGCTTTTCAACTTCACACATCTTCATACCCCATAATCACGTCTCACCAGGAGACGACAGTTGGCTTTATTTTCATCCCCTCGTCAGCGTCCTCATTCAGGCACCACTGCCTTCCCCCATTCAGCCTACATGGTAATTGGTACCTTCCAGCGAGAAGAGAAAGAGAGGAAGAGGCACGACTCGAGGGATGCGGGGCCCAAACAACAAAAGAAACCTCAAAGTGTCTTTGGATAACTCGCAGCTTCCAAATAGCTTTTTGTAATATTGTACCCAGCAGCAGCGTGTAGAAACTGTTTCATTTCCCCCCGAACGCAATGTTTCATCATTAAATTTCAATTAAAAAAGAATCAAGGCAGGACTGAGCAGTTATGAAATTCTTAATAGTTTGGCAAATCAATGTTTGTGCAGGCTCAGACAATATGAACAAGCTGCCAGGGTAATATTCAGAGGAGAATCAGTGTTTTTATTTTTCCCTCCAGAGGTGTGCAGGAGATCTCATTTGTGAACGCTCTTTAATCAAATGCTAAAACCGTTTTCTTCAACAGTAACCAGTAAAAAACCTTTTAGCCAAACAAAGCAGAAAAATTAAAGGGATAATAACGTTTAGATTTGTATCTTTATTAGCGAATCTAATGATGGAGGAGGACACCGAGCAAAGGCGTTTATGAAAATGTGTCCTTTTTTTCAGACTTGTATTAGCACCGCCAATGTAAAATGTATTCCAGCACAGTTATTAATTACCTGTCAAAAATGTAGTCAGTAACATAATCCCACTGCCACAATATTAAAGTAATGTACCTCGAATACTCTCTTTTACTTTTGGAGTGCCTCAATACCAAATATGGTGAAATAGTTTCTGAATTCAGTTGATCGATGATGTTAATCAGTTAGTTGTTTGGTGCATAAAATGTCGGAAAATGGAGAAAAATGTCAATCAGAGTCCATGATGACATCCTCAGATGTCTTCATTTGTCTACAACCCATAGATATGAAACCAAGTAAAGAAACCAGAAAAATATTTATATTTAAGAAGCTGAGATCTGAGAATTTTAACCTTATCGTAATTAAAAAATGACTGAAAACAGTTAAGTGATGAGTTAATCCAGTGAAAAATACAATATAATACATGAACCGTAAATGTTGTGCACATATGATCCGGCTGAGCAGCCACCTGAGCTGGACTGAGGTGCAGCTCCTTCTCGTCTTTCTCCTCATCCTCCTCTCATCCTCCTCTCAGAATTTTGCGCACAGGTTATCCAAAGGGTTTATCCAACCAGCGTCAGCCTCTGACAGAGCACACATCTTTTTCTCTCCGGGACTGGTTGGGCCGGTCTTGCTTGGATATAACATCTTGTTCATTTTGTATGTTTATAGATCATAATTGTTTACTCCTTGTTTTTCTGGATCCCAATAAACACAGACTTAAAACACTACAGCTGCTCCAGCTGTTATGCTGACTGAGCTGTTAAAGACGATCTGACAGCTGTGACCCCGTCCCGCACGCACTTTGCAGGTCTGTTGAGATTTATTAGGCGTTTTAATCAAAGAAAAAACAATTCTTAGTTGTTATTAATGAGAATTATTTTAGAGACACATTAAATTTATGGTGTTTTGTGATTGTGGAGGCGTGTGTGTGATTCAGCCAAGCACGAGATGTACGCACACTGTTAACTTCAATATTTACACTTTACTGATGATAGAAAATATGTTTAAAGAACACTTTACTAATCCACACTCCTGTGTGGGGAAAAATGTAACATAAATGAAAGCATTTTGTGATTGCTGAGATGTGTGTGTGTGTGCTACTAGTGCGCCACAGACTTTGTGCGCCAACCAGGTTTTAGCCAGTCTGAGGCGTAAGTGGTTGCACAAGATGGCAAATCCACTGGGCCACGCCTTCATTCTGCCTTCATTTTTAGACGTCCCATCTAAACGGCTGCACAGACCAGGCACAGGTTCATTTGCTGTCTTGGAGACGTGGCAAAAATGACAACTGCTACAGTGTAACATAGCAAAGACACCTGCCCCGCCAGTGCATCCGCTTGGTGCCGGATGTGAGATAGAGCAAAGTGTTTCAGTCAGGGGGTGAATGGAGGTGCTGCAGCTATGTCCAGTATGAAGAAAAATAATGTGTTACTAGTAGAAACCTAAAATAAAAGTATGAGCATAATATGTCCACTGTAACATAATTAGTGAGCTAATGTTTAGCTAATGTTACTCTAACTGCTAAGACACTTTGTAAATCAGTGAGGCTGGAAACTCACCGTTACATTCTGACTTGTTTGGGACTTGAAACTGAAAGTTTCTTGATTTATTGTGACTTCGCTGTCTTGACTTGAGACTTACCTGTGACTTGGCAAAGAGTGTTATGGTCCTACCTCTGATATTCCATTCTGTAATTTTGCCATTTCCATTTAATTTTGCAATTCTTGGTTGTAAACTATATAGTAAGTCTGTCATTCTGTATTTTGGTTGTTGGTTGTGTGTTGTCTGTTTCTCTACTCTGTACTTGCATTGATTTCGGTACTTATGCTCACATGGAACCCCCTCGTCGATGGATCCCCCATCTGTTGCTCTGTCTTAGTTTTCTGATAAAAAACATTTTATTTCACATATATAGATATTGTACATCTGAGTGAAACACATTTCTCATGAACCAGATGTAGAAGGTGAAATCCTAAATCACACAGCAAGTTCCCTACTCATTGTGGGCCCTTTAGAACAAACGAACAGCTGAGACTGTTCTTCTGGGAAACATTTTGTTGATTTTATGTTTATAGAAGGCAGGAGATTAGTTAGTAAAGTCAATTATAGTTTAAGCCCTTTTAGCAGAATCAGTGGTGACTGTGATTTGATTTGTTCCAAGGTGAACCATTAGTAGATTGTGGTTCTTTTCTCAGACGAAGAGAAAAACTGCCACAGGTGAATTGTGTTTCCAGCCTGCTCCTGCTGTAATCCAAAACATAACTCTAGGTGTTTAACAGCAGCTGACAGGATGTGTTCACGGTGTGATGCATAACGCTGAAATGTCAACTCAGCAAAAATGACTCCCTCCTCTCTCCAAGTATGAGTAATAATGAACTTTATGCTGAACACAGCAGCACTTTTTTAAAACTACATAATAAAGTGCCTAACAAAGTGAAAACCAGCTGAAGCAAATCAAATAATAATACATCAAATGGAAAGAGAATATGTTTATATAAGATAAAGCATAAGGAACATTATACCAGAGCCAGAGTGTAGATCATTAAATGGCTATTGTGTAAAAATGAATATTAAAGACGATACTGATCTTGTGAGCCTCACACTGAGAAGGAGGGAACTCTTCAACTGCAGTTCAGTAGAGCAAAGCACTATTCTGAATTTGATGCCTGCAACACATTTCAAAAAAGTTAGGACAGGACTGCAAAAGTTGTGAAATGCTATGGAATATTCAGGTAAACAGGTGAGTTTGTAACAAGTGACAGTATCATGACTGGGTATTAAAGGGGCGTTCTCGAAAGGTTCAGTTGTTCTCAAGCATGGATGGGGTGATGTTCACGACTTTGTGAAAAACTACAAATAGTCCAACAGTTTAAGAACAATGTTTCTCAACACAAAACTGCAGGAATTTAGAGATTTTACCATCTACAATCCATAGTATCATTGAAAGATTCAGAGAATCCAGAGAAAAGTTGGAAAAGTTTTTGCAAATCATTGCATTCTGTTTTTATTTACATTTTACACAACTTTTCAGAAATTAGTGTTGTAGTTTACCGTGTAAGCATGCTAATTGTTTTGTAGCATGAGTGCAAAGTACAACTGAGACTAGTGGGAATATCATTCGTTTTGCTGGTATTTGGTCATAAACCAAAGTATTAGATGAAAAGTTACGGCATCCCCAGAGCGATGGCAGTTCTTCCTTTGGAGACTTTGAATATTTGTACCAAAGTGATGGACTCACTGACCAGCTGACATTTTCAGAGAGACGCAGCTAGTATGGCTAAAAATGCTCAAGGGGTTGAGTCAGTGGTTTGAATTAGGACCCTGGGATTTAATGGTAAGCAGACATTGAATGTTTCAGAATTTCATAGGATAATGTGAAAAAGCAGGATGTAGAACTGCACCGTATACCTGGACATTCTGACGGTGTGAATCTAGTCTCTATAAACTCAGCAAATTTAATAAAAAATTGACCGGGGCCTTTATTTACCTCAACTGCAGAAGAAAACAGGCCTTTATTTGAAGCAGGCTTGTATTAGAGGAAGGCCTTTATTTCTAGTTCCTGCTGTTAATAGGTAGATAAGTATAACTGGTCATATTTAAGTACAGAGCTTTGTTTTGATCTGCTCTCTTTTGCCTTATTAATCTAACTGCATATCGCTGTCAATACAAACTCATTATTCTCGGTATCCGTTTCAAATTAAATGCCCTCTAGCATTTCAGTGGACAAACCCTTCTTAACAAAGTTTTTTTGTTGTGAAATATTTGCAGACATTGCAGTGTTATGGAAAACTCTTTGACTTGCAAGGTTCCCATACAGCTCTTGAAGTGTAGCTGGTGCCATCCTGTAGCAATTGTACGTCACTACGAAGTACAGTTTGGCTTAGACATTCACACACATACATCGACAGTGACTGAAATCAGACAATGACAGTTTGGATTAGTAGTCTAAAACAACAAAGTGTTGAACATAACATGATTACATTGTTGAATTTAGTGAATTTAAGCACTGGAAATGTACATTACCTGGCTGATTGTGTCGACCATGCTCCCAGCCAATATTTGAGACCCGGCTTTTATTTCACTACCTTTGTTTATTTGAGAAAATATGGTATGTTAAGTCTTCATGACGATCTGTGGTTTCTTACTGTAGCATCAAATCTCATAACAACAGCTTTGACTTTTTCCAGGCACTGCTTTATTTTCTCACAGTGTATTGAGTTAGTAGTCACGATACAATATGAGCAACATTTACAGAGAATGACATTGCACACAAATGAGAGATGTGTTTATATGGCTTGAGTTGAATGCAATACATAGTATTATGCCAATCCTTAATAATTAGTACAGCACACAACCTTCCTCTCATGTTCACATGATCAATGAACATGTTTGTTGAAGTCGTTGGGCTGAAAAATACAGCATTCGATTTTGATGTCTTTAGCTACTTACAAGGAGGGGAATGCAATGTAATGTTTGACATGTACTGGAGTTACAGAGCAACTTGTGAATACACTTAAATGAATAATTTGAGTTACAGATTGAAAAGCCATACAAACTTACACTTCTTTTTTTTTAAACATAGATCATGAAAACAATCTTTTTTCTAAGCCAAGACAGAAGAGTGTTGAAGCTGGGGGAAATGAAGGCCCGAAAAAGACTACTGGACTAACCTACCATGTGTAGGCAGAAGCCATCGGTGCTAACCCTAAGACACAGCTTTGTCAAAACGTGCAAAATTCTTGGAATTATACTCTGCAATTAATATAGTCAGCAATGTAGCTACGATATTTGGGCAAAGCAGCTCTGAAAAACAAATGGTGCTTGCATTTATTATGCTGTAAATAACGTGTGGTGTTATAAATGTTAAGCATATTCAGTTTGTAATTTGGATTTATTTCCCCGAATATTAACAAATGCATTTAGTAAACAAATGTATCATTAGAAGAGCAATATATTTGACCATCACTATATTAAAATGCAATCTGCTATATTTAAAAGCATTGTCATGATGAGAATCAGGCTAACATTTTGCAACCCATGTATCTACAGAATTTCCTTTTTGTACAGTATCAACAGGTCTACCAAGCCTGCTATAAATGCTACATTATAAGAATATTTGTCATTTGCACATGTTCCGTGATCTGAATCTGATTTTGCTAGCAGTTCAAAGAATAATGTGACTCAAATCAGGAAAACCTAAAGAAGGTTTCACTTCTGCTGAGGTGGGGGCAAGTAAGAGGAACTTTTGTGTGTGTTTTGCCTGTAGAGACTTAAAGCTCAACTATACTCTGTTGATGATTCTCTGCAGTGGTTAGGTTTCCAAGAGTTTAAATACTATTGATATTTAAACGGCCTACTATAAAATCTTAATTTGAAAAGCTGGTTTAACAAATAAATGCATCCCTAATAACAGCTGGGTTAAAAGAAATACTGAAGGGCAGTTGAATTACCTGTACAATAATGGATCACATAAAATCAGTTTTCCATTTCAAATACAGGTTATATTCCCACAGCACTAATTTCACCGTTTCGGTTTTGTAGTACTGCATTCAATTTAATATAGGTTGAAAAGTTTTACAGTGTCCCAACTTTTTCAGAATATGGGTTTGGTCATAAATCAAAGAATTCAATGAAAACCGGATCACTAAAGTGTCTGTACCAAAATGATGGACTCACTGACCGGCTGTAGTCAGTGGTTTGAATTAGGACCCTGGGATTTAATTGTAGGCAGACATTAAATGTTTCAGAATTTCATAGGATAATGTGAAAAAGTAGAATGTAGAACTGCGCTGTACACTTGGCCATTCTGACAGTGTGAATCTAATCTCTATAAACTTATCACATTTCCTCAAATAGTGACTGGGACCTTTATTTAGCTCAAGTGCATGAGGAAACAGGCCTTTGTTTGAAGCAGGCTTGTATTAGAGACAGGCCTTTATTTCTAATTTCCTCTGTATGATTGTATAATTGGTCATATTTTAGTACAAAGTGTTGTTTTGCTCTGCTTCTTTTTGCCAATTTAAACTAACTGCATTATGCTTTCAATACAAACTCAATACTTCCTGTATCCATTTCAAATTAAAAGCCCTCTAGCGTTTCAATTTCCAATAGCCTCTTTTAACAGAATGGAAGTTTTACATTTAGTGTTTTTATTCTGTCATGCTTTATTGTATGCACAACTCGTTGTGTTTAATTTCCTTTCCTGTTATATTTTTGTCAGTGTGTGTCTATGTTGGATTACTTTTTGACTGCCTCCCTCAGGCACAAGCCTCGAGGAGATCATTCTTTTGGTTGTGTGTGCGTTGCATATGTCCATCTTTCACAGACTGAGTTTTAGAGCTGGAGTGCCAATACCGATGATATGCCAGCTTGTCGGAAAGTACATATATTGTGTCTGACTGGATAGCTGTGACTCTTGGGGATTCTAATCCCCATAGTAGCCATTAACATGATACTGCTTAGTTTGCAAACTAGAACTGCCTGCATTTAATTGGTGAGTGAGGACAGTGTTTGCATTAATGGGAGACACTTATGACAGCGGAGTCATGAGTACTGGTGGAATTAGTGCTGTGGAAAAGTGCTTTATGCTAAATTTATCAAGACGACACATAAACAGGTTTTGCTAAAGTGTGATAAAGTCTACTTTTTGTATTTATTATCTTGAGAATTTACTAATTTAGTTTCACCAACGGTGCAAGATGCATCAATATTGCAGAAAGTCACATCAAAAAATAGTCTCCAACTTATTGTAAGACAGGTCTGGTGTGGTACGTCATTTTTAAAAAAAAAAACTGGTTTAATTGTATTTGGGAAGTGACCTGAAGTACATGAAGTATAAAAATGCTAAAACTCAGTCTGGACAGAAAAAGGATGTACAGACATTTTGATACATGAGTCACTTTTTTATTAATGCACAATGCACATTTTCTAACAGATTATCTACTATTTCTTTAATATTATTAATCAATTAAGATAATTACAATGCGTGTACATGCCTTGGTCAGTCCAAACTGAGTAAACTAGGAGTTATCACAATCTAAGAGAACAATGTTCATGTTTGCATAGATTAATGTGGCTTTCAGTACATTCCTTGTTAGATACTTGCATGGTTGAAAACTGCTTGTGTACGGACCTCAGACATGACTTTTTCTGAAATGTGGGTTCATTAAGAGCTATGCCACCTTGAAATTGAATTGATGTTTTACGTATGTGGAGACTTGATGCAATCAGAACTGATGTGCAACATGACATTTATACAGGACACGCTACTAAATTGTATCTGACAGTTTCTTTGGTGTATGTGAAGAGTTCCGACAAGAACCACTTGTCTGCAGTTATTTAATGGGGATATGTTGGTGTAGCATTTTCCTCTCTAGGTATCTTTGTTGTCTGCATGTGTCACACTTCCGTTCCTACATTTTAGAGTGTAAGAAAATTACCTGAAGTCTTTCTTTCTTTTTCTTTCTTTCTCTTTTAATATCACAAATAAGCCAAGGGTTTAGCAGTCTACATAGATGCACGGTATACTGCTGGTTAACTAGTAGATCTAAAAAGAGTACAGGTGTTTTAGGGCTGAAAGCTGAATCTTTTTCTAAATACTATTTACATGAAATGCTCCGTAAATCAATAGAGAAAGTAGAAAGTGGTAGATATATTCTTGAATAATGGCATGGGTTCATGGTGACAGTTTGACACCTTCTGGTTTGCACTTTTATTAAAGAAAGCAAAGAACTTGCATATCCCTAAGTGTTAGCATACACAATCCTTGACTATGCAAAAGCTCTTATGCTTCCTGACCTGAACAGCAATTATGATGATGTTTTGAATAATATTACCATAATTCAACCATAATGGAATTAATGAAAGTAGCTAAAATTACCTCACTTGCTTACTACTGACCCTTTTTAACAACAAAGCCACAGCTTTTGTTTGTATTTTGTCCCATAGAAATAGCATTTAGTGCAACCTTGTTTCTTCTTAATTATACTTTATGTGTCCGTCAGAGGGTCAACTAGAGTTCTCGTGAGATAGATTTTGTTATAAGAACGTGTACATGTACCTCCAATTTGCTGTGACCGTGTGGACTTGTCGCCAGCTTGTCTTCGAGGCCACTACATTTACAACAACTACGGAATACTGTCTGCATGTGTGGAACGCATTCCTCCAATTGGACTCCAGAGAGTAGTATAAACAAAGTCCTATGCGTCCATGGTGTGTGTCTGATATGAGTTTAGTCAGGCCTTTAGTGTTTGTCAAGAACTACTGGTGCTGCTGATTTAACAGACCATGTCATAATAGCTACATGCTCTGAGAAGTTGAGAAAACTCAAAATTTCAAGGCAACTTACTGTATTTGAGTTTGAGCCCAAGACGTTTTACCATCCACAAATCTTTTGTTGAAATAATTTACTTGTTTTCATTAGATAAACTTAAAACTTTGAGTTTTAGAACCCCCCCAAACGGTATTAAAAATTAGAGTAAAATCTGAAACTGAATAACGGTTAATAGTTTAAAATTTTCAGTTAAAGCCATTTAACTTTCAAGCACCCAACTAATGATAAATAAGGTTTACAGCTAACTATGACCAATTTTTGAAATACATCTTTTTTTTTATTTATTTAAAAAACGATTTAAGTTTATGTAAAGTAGAAAAGTAAATTATCTCAACTAAAGACTATAGGCCAGCTAGCATGCACATTCTGCTATAGGGGAAAAATGCCCTGCCTTGTTTGCGTTTTTTTAAACCAATCACAACCATCTTGGGCGGTGCTAGGCCTGCTGCAAAATAGTGTCGAGGGGGAACTTCTTTAGCATTAGCATGTCTTAAGTGAGCTCTGGCATTAAAATGATTGATAGAATGATTGCCATTTTCAGTGTGTAGGTCACAGCTCTGAGGGGTTTTTTTGTTTCTCAGGGACCAACATGATGCCGCTTGGAGCAAGCGACCAATGGCAGGACTTACACCTGCAGTGTACATCCAGTAAGTCAGACTGTAGGCTGGCCAAACTTTTTTTTTTTTTAATGGGGGGTTTCTTTCACAGTGCAGCTCTGCAGTGTTACATAGTGTATTACTTACTGGTTTGCTTACTAAAATGCAGCATAAGTTGCGAAACAACTTTGCTGTACATAGGTGGTTGCTGAGGTATCAAGCTCATAAAGTTCTCATACAGTCCTAGACTCGATTCTGCTGAACTAAATAAAAAGTTGGAGCCAGCAAGAGACTGAAAACAGTCTCTTTCAACCTTAATCAAGAGGACGATTTCCACCTCTAATTCAGAGTGAACTAGAAAATGTCAAACTGTAAAACAACTTCATGAACCTCTGTCATTTCTGAAGAAATGATATACTATACTTCTGTGCAGATGCATAAGTAACTATGAAAAAAGATGCATAAGTAACTACGAAGAAAAATAAAATCAGCTTTAAGTCTATCATAGTTATTTGTTCCTTTATGATATTGACTCTATGCTATTGACTGCTGCCATTCAGACATTATACTGAAAATGTTGTGTAGAGTAATTCAAAGAAGATGAAGCTGGAAATGTTTCAGTATGCATTCATTTCTGGTGTTTCAGATTGTTGGTGGGGTGGCAAAAACATCTGTCCACATAGTGAGTCTTTTACACGCAACAGAACTGTATAAAAGGAAATTCAAGTAATTTATGAGCTGTATAGTAAAGGACATTGTTTTCTCAAAGCTGTTCAGGAAGGAAATGTACTATTTAGGGCTGGAAACTTTAAATTCAGAACTTTTTGAGAGTGTATGTGCATTTGCCTGAACAAGAGCATCAATGACAATTGGATCAATTTTTGTAACTTATGATACATCAGAGTATAAAATCTGGTTGCTCGAAATACAACCATCATTGTTCATGACAATTCACTGTTTGACAGAGGTTACAAATTCATTCCATGCAGTAGCTTCTGAGCAGAGGCTGGTCCAGTTTGACCTCACTCATCATAATGCTGTGAGGTGTTGCCTAGAAAAATAGAACCCTATGAACAATGGAGTTGTTCAGATATACAAAGATATGCTCCCTGGTTGTATTGGAGTGACCAATAGTGCCCTCAAAATCCTAAAACCCCAAAACCGAAACTGAGCTATTGGCCTCTCTAAAAAATCAGGGAATATACCTTTAAGAGAGGGAACAATACCCCTTCATTCCATGTTACAGCTACAAAGTGCAATGCACCTCATCTGTCCTGTTTCTCAATAATATCAATAGCACGGTGGCAAATAGTAAACAAACATTGGGCTTTTTTTTTTAGGTTTGATGGCAATATCTCCTCTGTGTGGACTGGAGTTTCACTTGTGCAACATTTCTACAGTCAGAGCTGCTACAGGTAGGGTTAGGGTTTGACAGCATGTTAAAATATCCAGTATCAAATCTGTCGACTGAATCAGAATCCTTTCAAATCCTTATTGAATCTAATGAGGTTTAAATTCTAACATTTGCTAGAATTCACAACAGGTTCTTGTACAAATGACAAAATAGGTTGATTGCTAATGACTCCCAAAGTGACATAACCAGTAACAGGCATACTGGACCTTACAACACATAAGTTATGTAACATAACTTATTGTTAAACACATTGTGTTACAGTCTGGTTAGGTTTAGGCAACAAAAGTACTTGGTAAGATCATTGTTTAGGTAAAAATAAGTACGCTACGATACGCAAGGTAGCGTAACATACTTAAGTCACTAATTGTACCTAACTAAGTTACATTACATAAGTAACGTAATGTTAACTTAAATCTTTAAACATGTCGTTAACGTCATAAAGACGGTTGCAGTTTTTCTTAGGTTTAGGCAACCAGAATTCTTGGTTAAGTTAAGGAAAAGATCATGATTTGGGTTAAAATAAGTAATGTACGTAAAGTAATACTTATGTCACTTAACGCAAGTTACATGATGTATATGTAACATAAAGTTAATTTAAATCTTTAAACATGTTAATGTCATGAAACTTCATTTAGACCATTGCAGTTTTTTTTAGGTTTAAGCAACAAAATGTTTTGGTTAGGTTTTGGAAAAGATCATGGTTTGGGTTAAAATGAGCAAGTAATGAACCCAGGGAGTTCTACTGGGAACCTCAATCGATGGTTTCAACTACAACCAACCCAGGGGATCCACTATGAACCCTTTTATATGCCATGGGTTTCATTTAGAACCCCCAAAAGAGCCTCTGTCGGGAATCCCTTTATATTCAGATGGTTTAATCTAAAACCCACCAATGGGGTTCTACCAAGAACTGTTTTATATTCCAAGGGTTTCATCTAGAACCCACTCATGAGGTTCTACCAAGAACTCTATAATATTCCACAGGTTTAATCTAAAACCCACCCATGGGGTTCTACTAAGAGCCCTTTTCCATGCCAAGGTTTTCCTCTAGAACGTGCCAAGGGGGTTCTACCCAAGACCCCTTTTATATATGGGTTTCACTTATAACACTCTTGTCTTTTGAGGGTTCTACAAGTAACCATATGGTATTCTAATGATGAGGTAAAATTATGAGAACACAAGCAAAATGAATTGATCAAGGGGATTCCATTTAAAAATACCATTTCACAGAGGTACTTTTAACACCCATGCCTTCAGTAATCCTTGAAGAACTTGTTCTTTCGAAAGGGTCCTTTGGATGAAAATCAAAGGAACCCTCAGTCTTACAAAGAACACTTGACAAACCCTTTCTTCACAAAAAGTGTTCTTTGGATGCAAATAGTTCTAGGCAGAACCTCAGCCCTTCAGGAAGAACCATTTTGGAACCCTTATTTCTAAGAGTGCACTAGCCTGTAGTTGTCGACCTATCTTGCTCTGGAGCAATGTTTTTGTACAGATGGAGGGACAGATTAAGTCTTCATACTTTAATTTAGTTTCTTTTGTTGTCATACAAGTTTGATAAGTAGCTGTTATTTCAGCTACAAGAGCAGCTCTGCTTCTGTGAAATGCTTGCAGATGTTAAACTCCAGCTGTTCTTTTTTGAGGTACTGGTTTTATAGATACAGATAACCTATCCAGTAAACCAGATTGAAAAGGCCAAAAGCAGTGGGGAAGAATATTCGTGAGTAGGAATCAATTTTGGAGACCCGCACATGCATCCTGTTTTCGCGCCAGGCACCTGAGCGGCAGTCATCGAAGCAGCAGAAGAAGCTGGTGCAGTCTTTTCCGTCCAAACACTCGTAAGCATAGTCAGGCTCCTCGTGATAGGGCACAATGTTGTTCATCTGTAGCAGGGATGTGCCAGGTCGGATATTCACCATGCTGGACGCTTTCTGCTGTGGAGGAAGACACACACAGGTGTTCCAGTGTATTACTATTACCATTCAAAAGAGATTGACTCATTAAAAATAAAGAAAAAGGCAACGGGTGTTCAGTACCTGTGTGTTATTGTTGGCTTTGGCCTTTTTGGTCTGTCTGTTGCTGGTGAAGTAGTGCAGAGTGCCGTACTCCATGAGAGCAGCGAAGGTGAAGATGAAGCAGACAGAGACAAACAGGTCCATGGCAGTGACATAGGAAACCTTGGGCAGAGACTTCCTGGAGATGGTACTTAGTGTTGTCATGGTGAGCACTGTGGTGATGCCTGAGTGGTTTGTCACAAAGACAGATTCATCAGTGGAATATCAAACACTTTTTCTCTCGTCATTTGAATGTGTTGCAGTGACATTATGATGTTGAATTATGAGTAGGTCTGTTCAAAGCTCATGTTAAGTTGGGGAGCCTCTTGTCTGTTAAGTCAGTGGGGCCTTGGAGATAATGTTGTCAGCCGTTGAGAAAATCCCCATAGATCCTCTAGGACTCTTGCCCATAAGATGCTGGATGTGTACAAAATGTGACACCAGTAGATTTGCACATGGCCATATATGTCCAAAATGTGACACCGATAGGTTTACCTGCACTCAGGCATATTCAGGCGTGACACCATTATTTCAATTTATATCAGTTGGTTTCCTGAGCCTGATCACGTTTATTGCCGTTTCTGCTTGAACACAATAAACTCTCTCACATCAGACTCCAACAAGGAGTTTTCAAGGTCTTTTTGACAAACTGTTGGCAAGAAATCCAGACTTTGTCCTGGTCCAAGTTTGGACATTTTCGAGAGCCAACAAATGCTTGTGTCTTCTGTGATGAATATGGCAGAACAGCAGCCAAAGTATACATCAGTAAAATTCCCTAGCAATAAGGGGTATTTCATATTGTGTCTTTAGCTTGTCCTATCCCTTTGATATTCTTTTCTAAAGGAAATTTTACAACTTGGTTCATGTGAGAGATTCGATAGCACCTAAAGTTTTCAACAATGAACTCCTCCTGGCTTTGCTGCAATCATTGTGTGAAAGTATTTCCCTACAGCATTAATATTTATGACTAAATAATCAACAATCAAATCATAAACAAGTCTTTTGATGTTTTTAAGAAGATCTTTAATGCCACCCGCTCTTCTTACTAGGTTTAGTTGTTTGTTTTGGTTCATTATGTTAAGGCAAGGTTTTGTTTTATTTTGATTTGATTTCACCAGTGTATTTAGTCTGTGTGTTCCCTTATCTTAGTGGCAATTTGTCATTGCATAAAGTGTCTTAGACATTTCCCCAGTGTTGTTGGAATTCTACTTTGTTTTTTCAATTTTCTGCGTTTATATTTGGACTCTGGATTTCCTACGTCTGTCTGTTGGACTAATTAGGTGGTTCGACCTGTGTTTGCTTGACTCTGTCCTAGGCCTAAGCCTTTTTGGATATTGACTCTTTACCATTAAATCATGTACTGCACCTCTTCAGAGTCTTCATTTGGCTCCAATCTCTTATGTTACTGCTACCCTGCTATGAAGACTCATAAACTCAGTTAACATGCTTCAACAGGACAGTGTGGGTGTGATTTGATCAGATTTGTCATCACATTCACCTTCAAATATTGCTAAATCTTGATTGGTACAATGAATGTGACAACTTTTTAAGCAGAGCCCTGCCAACCATAAACCAAGAACATGAGTACAGAGAAGAACATAAAATCTCAGAAAGCTCTACAGTAAAATTACCAACATAGTAAGTAGTATAGCATATAGGATCACATCAGTTGTAGTAAGAAGGTGAACAAGCCAAATTTGAGTTCTGGTTGTGAGATAAGAACATATCAAACCTAGAGATGTGCGGGCTGGGACAGCATCCTTGTTGATCCAGAAGGAGACCCAGGACAAAACCACGATCATACTGCAGGGAATGTAGGTCTGGATGGTGAAGTAGCCCATTCTCCGACTCAGGTCAAAAAAGATTGTCATGATTACGTATTCCCCTGAAGGTTTAACAGTAAGGTAGATAAAGATATGAAAGATTAAAAACCCCAAGGGGAAAAGTCATTTTCAAAGAACTTAGTCAGTGCATTGTAAAATAGAACAGATTGGAATTTATGTGACTCATTTCAGGCTGCCATTTTTTAATTATGAATTACCTACTTACTCTGGCTTACTAAATTAGATATACAGATGAGAAGTCTGCAGACATACATAGGATTGCAATACACCATGGCAATACTAATGGAGTAAGAGAATAAATTGGATCTGATAATATTGAACTGCACTCTGTCTAAATCTACTTCAAATTTTTTGTAATATCAGATGGGAGACTGGCAACATGTAAGAGGCCCATGATCTCTCACCTGATTGAGTGTGTGCCACATCAGAGGAGTTCCTCAACCCTACAAAGGCAAACTGGTAGAGTCTCCAGTATCGCTGGTCTGCTACCTCCACCGCTCGTCTCTGCCACCGGTACATGATCTCATTCTTGGGATAACCGTCTAAAGAAAGACCCCCAACAAAGACACACAGTAGATGAATTAGAAGTCTTACGGATGCCTATAAAAACCAACACGAAGTTCAGATCTGTCATTCATTTGAATGTACTGTACATCACAAGGGAACATTGCACCATGGCAAGGCAAAGGGGAGCATTCAAGATGGATCTGACCTGTACAGTCTCATGAAATTTCTTCAAATGAGCAAGATGTCTTCAAATGCAAATAGTAGTCTGAGTTCAACATGAGCTTTAACAGTCATTCCAGTAACAGTTGGTAGTTTGTGCAGATGTGAGATAGTGCTTTCTCCCAGACAATGCAGTGAGGAGGTAATTGCTCTACCTTAGTTGTACATAGGAGGAAAGAAAGAATTAGATTTATTTTAGTCATTTCCTGTGTCTTGGTTTGCTTTACTTCCTGTTTTTTGTGTTTTCTGCCTTTTTGGTGGTCTTTCAGTTTTATTTATATAGCAGCAAATCATAACAGAAGTTATGTTTGGGCACTTTTCATTAAAGAACAGGACTAGACCTCACTCTTCACAGTATTAATTACTGTACAAAGACCAGTTCCCACCAAGAGCAAGCACGAAGGCAACAGTGTTGAGGACAAATGCCTTTTAACAGGCAGTGACCTTGACCAGAACCAGACTAATATCTGACCTCATGCCGTGGCCACTTCATCTTTGTCTATGTGTAAGGTGTTCCAGCCTTTCCCAGTGTTTAGTTTTCTGTAAATTTGGATCTTTGCCTTGTTTTGCTGGACCTTTTTTTAAGTCATTGCCTGCACCTCTACAGATTTGTTTGCCTGGTTGGACTGCATTTACCAGGTTATGGCCAGTACCTGCCTGAGCATCTTGTAAACCTGTTTTTGTATTGATTATTTGCAGTTTAATCATTGTACTGCACCAGCTTCTGAGTCTACGTTTGGTCCTGTTCCTTGTGTACCTTGTTTCCAGGCTTGAACAATCGTAACACTTGCATTAATATATTGGTAGTGAAGGCTGTTTGTTGATGCCACAATATTTCATTTGACTTGGGCTTTTAGTGCTTCTATATTGGATTATTTTAAACAAAGAAGGCTTATCCTGCACTTCTTGTGAAGGTCTCCTTTTATGGTTAAGGTGTGACCAAAGGCAAAGAAAAGCACTTGGGAAATACTGTGGTCAAATATAAGGTTAAAATGGTTATGAAACCTGTATTGACTGTTAGTGGACATTGTTCAAGGTCACATGCTTTGACTTTTGATCATACCTCCTCTTTTTAAGGTTAAGTGTAAGAACTGAATTCATACTACAAATAGAGGGCAGCATATTACTAGAGTAAACCTTATCTGCTGCTAACTGCAGCTGTTGTTAGCTAGTTAGCTCAATTATCTGTGCAACTAGTGGTCATATTAGCTGACTTGAGTTTGGACTTCAGCAGTGGGGAAAATAGTGTGAAGAACCAGAATATTTTCACATCTAACTTCGTGAGTTAAGGATTTATTTTGACCAAACCAGAGCTGGTGGTTGTTGGAACCGTGGAAAAACGTACCAAGACTGTTTTGTTGAGTTTTATTTTGTTTCTGTTGAGTTTGAATTAGGTGTGTTTTACGATGAGTTAATAAAGCAATTAAGTCTTAGTTCAGTAAGAAAGACTTCAAATCAGAAGGTCAACAGCTGTATTTTTTGTTTAATAAGGAGTATAGGTGTTAAAATAATTTCCTTTCTTGACATTTTGTGAGTTTAATTTTTTAATATGTTAGACTCAAAAAGCTGAAAGAGCTTGTGGAATACAGCAAACTTGCCACTAGCACACATCTCCCAGCTGAAACTATGGGGCAGGCATGGACTCTCGCCTCTTGAGGGAAAATGTGGTATTACCTGACAGGATGCCTGGGGCTAGCTGGTTAGCATGCTAACTTCAGTAGATGTCTCTGCAACACAATAAATGTCTTTGACATAACGTCAGAATTGTTGAACTAAACTTAAACTACAATTCTTACATATTGCGCCCTTTAGGGTTTTTCATTGACATAACGTCAGTCTACTTCCATCATTGCTACTGAGAGAGCATTATTTGCACAACTACAAGAGAATGCTTGCTTGTGTACAAATGACCAGTGCTGTTACATAGTTTTTGTTGATGAAATTACCACTGGTTTTAGCTCATTTGACGACATTCAGTGTGACTGTAGTGGTCCTGACATTTGTCCTCAATTCCATGAAATGGTTTTTGCATTTTTCACTAGCATGTGGAAGATTGAGATCATGACAAGACATGAGAGGCTAAAGCACAATGCGAGAGACGAATGAAGGATGACACAGACAGCATGAATCAGACTGGGAGAGGGTGCATAATTCATTAGGTCTGTCAGAGAAAATGGGACTGGGTGACCTCCTCTCTCCGCTGGTGGAGCAGATGATAGATTGGTACAGGCTTAGAGAGGGCAGCCTCAAGCAGATGGGCCTTTAGGCAAGGAGAAGGATCAAGGGCTTAGCCACTACGCTAGCCCACATAGAAGCCCCTCTCTCTGGGCAAGTTACAGAAGTTGACGTCGAGATGGCGGGTTCAAAAATGGGAGGGGGAAGCGTTTGACCACCTACAGCTTGAAAACTCCAGTGGACACGAGTGCTCATCCATTGGAAAGTTATGCAGCTTAAGGTAACACTCCGCATTAATAGTCAACCTGACAGAAACAGAATTGTGACAGAGAAAAAGCAAGTCTCAACAATGTTTTCTTCTCTCCCAAATGTGACTGATCACAGTAAAGGTACTTTATGTTGTCTCTCTGTAACTACACCAACAAATGTAAAACAAAATAATGACCATTAGATCATGCTTTGACAAATTGGAATCACCTAAAAGAGAACTACATGATAAGATGCACACACTAAAGCTGCACAAACAACAAAGAATTTTGAAGAGTTGATAGTTAAACATTAAAAATGGCTACTAAAACGGTTAGCAAACTGAGTCTATAACTGTCCTACCTCAGTGTGTACATGACTCTCCCATTGCTCCACAGCCTCAGGAGGCGGTTGGGAGTAGTGATCCAGTGGGCGTCTGATTTGCGGGAATTCCGGAAGAATGTGTCAGGGATCCAGATTTTGCCTACCATGTTACTGTTGAGCATGAGCAGCTTCATCGAGCTGTTAAACTTGAGTCGGCTGTCATACCACGTCTGGGCAAAGAAGATGTCAATGGTGTACTCCTGCAACAGAGTTAGGAAACCAAAGAAATAAAAATCAACATCCACTTGGCATCTTTTTTGTTTCTTTCTTCCTCAGTGGATGCAGGTTGAAAGGTGCATGGAAAAAACACATGGATCTTGCTTTAAAGATCCTTTCCAAGGCACTTTGAAAGGTCGAACTTACTAAAAGACTTTTTAAAAGCACACAAAACACAAACTATAAAAATATATCGATCCCCAGTCGGGAATTTTGCTAAATGATCGATTATATCAGCAGAGAAAAAAGCAAACGGAAGTCAGAAGAAGCCTCACCATGTTGATGGGGTCCACTGGTCCAATGCTGTTGACATACACAGCTGTTTCAATCACTGTCGGCCTCACTGAAACATGAAAGAAGACATACTGCATTGGCATAGACAGCATCAACATTTACACATTTCTTAGCTGATGTCCAAAAGATGCTGTCCATGCCTGCTGTGTTGTCCCCATCCCTATTGCGTATCTGTACAGTCCCCTTTTGGCCTAAATAAAGGTCAAGACAGTGGGGTCAGGTGATCAGATGAATATGCCCAGATTTGTCAGTAAATTAAATCTATTGCAGGACTTCAAGTTGTGTTGATATATAAAGTGAAGTCAGTTGCATATCTAAATTGCGTCTAATCTCCTAAACTCTCGATTCTCAGTCGGGCGTTGTGCAGAGCGGGCTGGAGTTGGTGGCAGATACAGCAACAGGCATCACAGCAACAAGAGCTGCAGTGCAAAAGGAGCTGCGTATCTTCAAATTTTGCCAAAATGCCTGAACGCACAAAAATGTGCTGCATTACACAGCAACAGGTGGGTGAAACAACAATGTCAGCAAATGATAATCTGAATTGCATCAAGTACTTTAGAACACCTAAAGTAGAAACACTGTGAGCAAGATTGTAAGCCTAAATCAGTTCTTTTTTTGGCATATTCAGATTGTATCCAGATTGATTTCAGAAAGTATGGACAGCAAAAAAAACAAAAAAACAAAAACAAACAATGAGGTCCCATCCACATTTGGAGGTGGTTTGGAATGGGATTCAAACTGGATTTCTTCAAATGCGTCGCAGTTCATGAACTTGAATTAGGCTTGGGCGATATCTACTTTTTCATACCTTCATGACATTTTACCAGGATGTACAGTATTATGACGGTATACATGTAAAACTTGTGTAAAATGTTTACTCGACTGTACTCAACTGCAGCTAGCAGACCCCTTCCTCAATGTAGGTGGAGCTGATTGTCATAGAAATGCTATTCCCTCAATTAAGAAAAAACACACACTCGCTCAAACCGACACTGTATGTTTACTGTCAGACTGACGGGCAGAAGCGTTTTACTTTTGTACTCGTCAGTCCTGTAACTTTATCCCCCAAACACCATGTTTCTCAGCTCAGCTGTGCTGCCTTGTCCATGAGTAGAGAGACTGACCTCTGGTGGCATGTGCTGCGCACAACATTACATGGCCTCAGTACCATCTCCATGTCAGTTTAATAGAAAGAGGAGCATCTGTATTTTTGAAGGTATTGAAAATCATACCGTCGGGATTTCTTAATGCCATGGTATACCATAATACCGTTACATCATCTAAACCTAAGTGAGATTGTATTTCAAAGCGTCTTCTGCGTCAGTCACAACACTTCACACAAGAGCAGCATCAAAACCAGAGTGACAGAAGTGTAATGTATACCAGCCTCCTCCGTGGCTGAGTTTATCTGGTGCAATTCCATTTCTCATGTTGAAAGCATGGAATCGTGTTGGAAAGCCACATCACCAGCGTGCATAGTCACCAGTGCCTATGTTGTAAACCACAGCAACCCATAATGAAAGGTTGGTGATGTCTGGACACACAAATCCAATCTAATCACTTGCAAAAGTGCAGACAGTTGGTCTTAAAAATCTGATTTGAGAAACAAATCTGATTTGCCTGCAGTCTGAACAAAAACTGAGACCTCTTTGAACTTTGAAACATTCTGAGAGACACGTTAATATTTCATCCACTTTTGACCTATCCAACCTCTTTTTATGCAACAAAACATGATTTGTTACTCTCCTACAACCACTCATTGAATCATAGTTCTGCTCTGTCACAGTCTAGCCAAGTGCACACTCAGCCTGCATTAACGCCTTTACAATGGCCTTGACACTTGGCACTTGACTCTAGATGCTGTAGCTGGCAACTGTCAGTCAGAGCAACTGAAACATGGCTTATCTAACAAACTAGCATTTAAGGCAACATGGACAAGAACTAATCCAGGTTCTTACAATCATTGAAAGTTGGAACATCTACAGTTTCATGTGAAGTCAGGTCAGGTTTAGTTATGTGGTGTCAAATCAGTTATTTCAGGACAAGTTATCTTTGGGGTACTTTTCATATAGAGCGGGTGTAGATCGTACCATTTAAAACATTATTTAGAGAAACCCAACCATTTCCACCATGAGCAAGCACTTAGCAACAGCGGTGAAGAAAAACTCCCTTTTCACAGACAGAAACCTCGAGCACAACCAAGCTCAGGGTAGGCGGCCGTCTGCCTCGACCATGACAATGCATCCAAATAGATTTCACACAAACACATAAAGCACTATTTTGTTGACATATTCCTTTTGCATCTTGTTTAGAATGTTAGCGACAAATGAACCAAACCAAATAATGTATGTTGTGGCTCCCAAGAGAACACCTTGAAGCTCTATCTCACATTATGCGCATTATGTGCACATCTTCTTCGAGCCTATGTAACGTTTGATGCACACTGCTATTACTGCTGGCTCAGTGATCCAAGTAAGGCCCAACAGTATTATCTTTCCCCTTAGTAAGAGGAACAATGTGTTAGTTCTTTTTTTATAGCACAGCCTCACTTTAAAAGTTGAATATTTAAGATACAAGGTTCTCCCCAGACAGCAGTAGTAGCTGACATGTAATTTCCCAAATGTTTCTATGCCGTGACACAGCAGTAACTCACACTGCACAGGGCTATTTACAGCTTCTTTTGAACTCCCCCTTGTATCACTGTGAGTCGAGTGTTTTGTGGCATAAGAGTTCAAACAAAACACATTTCCAAAGGATGAACTTGACTTGCCTCCGATGTCGGGCCGCAGTTTGTTGTCGTAGCCCTGCAGCAGTTTATTCAGGATCAAAGTCACATCGCTCTCGTAGACCTTCGGTGATAAGACCCAGGTCTTATTTATGGGAACATCTTCATAATCCTCTTCCTCCTGTTTACTGGGCCCGAATGCTGCACTGTGGAGCACAAAACAAAGGAACATTGTAAGAGACAAAGTTACATTTACTTGCATATAAATCAGTAGATGGGTTTGAATGTCAGAAAATGTTTATTAAGAGGGTTTAAGGGCTTGCTTTGCAGTATGATTTGAGCAGTTTGTTGGTTCTGGTATGAAAAAACTCAAGTTTTATTATGGCAAGGGGGCATGTGTAGATGCTGTGGTCGGAAGCTCCTTCAAACTTTGCTACTTTTGTCTTTTAATCTGTTATTTTTTATTGCATCGTTGAGATCCTCGGCTCTCACTGCCAGAGATGGATGCTGTTTTCTGAGAGGAAGTGTGACAAAGAGTCAGTAGGGACAACTGACCAGGACGCAACTTGTCCACATAGAAATTCAGCAGTTTTTCTTATATAAGTTGCCAAAGACACTACACACAGCACCTTTTTGGAAAACAACAAAGATATTGTGAGTTGTTTTGCACAAAATCACATCACAT
>JAJHUR010075476.1:0-17767 GCA_027495735.1 Lutjanus campechanus | reverse complement strand
ACATATTATTCCTTTCATATAACATCACAGTAACACGGGGAAAACTGTTGCTAACATGCTTTATCAAGTTTACAGTGCTTTGTGTACGGTAATTACCGTAAACAGGGGGAACAGTAGTGAGAAAGGAATGAGGACAAACACATGCAGCTCTGTCGTTCACTCGTTTGTAGTGAGTGAGGAAAAAGAGCGCAGCTCCAAGCCCAGAGGCATTACGAACAGGTCACCAAGCAATCAACCTACTCATACTACAGGGCTCTGCATCACCCATCTGTGTTCGTCTACTCATCTCACTGGTACATACCTTAACAAGAACCAACGCTGGTACATATTGGCAACCAATAATGAAATCAAATGCTCTGAACAGATTAATACTAACTCTAATAGAGAAGAATGAAATCAACCTTGTTTTTTCAAATTAAATATTTCATCTGGAGGATGAATGCCTCTGAGATGAATTACTCTTTTCTATCACATAAAAACCTGTCACATCCACATCGCCCTCCCAACATCCAAGACTGACTTCAACCTGAATGGATGGAACAGTAACACTTCACATTTCCTTGGTGTATCCATCAGTGCATATCATTGACAATCGACGTATCAAGACAAAAAGGATGTAAGAAGATAAAAATCGATGTAAATGAATTAACAAGATGTGGCAACATGCAAAAGACATAACAAGACATATTTTGTCTTGTTTCATAAAAGGTAACAAGACAAAAAAAGACCTAACAAGATATAAAGGACATAAGACAAAAAAAGATGCAACAAGATGTTAATGACATAACAAGACTTAAAAGACTTACTGAGACAAAAAGATGTAACAAGACTTAAAAGACATAACAAGACACATAAAACAAAAAAAATAAATAAAATGACATAAAATCCTTTCATGCACACTGTCTGAACTAAGTGTGTGTGTTGTGACTGTGTGCAAACGGCATGTCGGCTGGTCACCATTCACTTCCATTGTTTGGGAGATTCTGCAACTCTGTTTTCCTGTGAAACTCCAGCAGTGTTTTATGTACTGACAAAATAAACCCGACCCTCAAATAGCACGAGGGTGAGTAGATAATGACTGAATTTTCATTTTTGGGTGAACTATCCCTATAAGTATATTTCAGACTTTGTACTTTTTCTCTTTTACTTGCGTAAAGAAGCTGAGTAAGTACCTCTGGTATTTGGGAATATGGATACAATACATGACACACATCACTTCAAGAGGTCTTAATAAACAGCACTTTTATAGAGGACGTGAGATTTAATTTGTTACTGATGGCTATGGTCAGCTTATATGAGCTACCTGCTATTTCACAGCAGCACTCTTCCATAATCAGAGCAGGTAAATGGCCTAGAAAAGCAGCAAGGGTTTACTATATTTCTGATGTAATACATGTTATATCTCTGGTGTAAATAAATCATTCAAGAAAACAAAGTGGTTCTGCTGTTCTCTAAACACTGCTGCCCTGGGAACAGCCCTCGTTACTCCAACTGTTAACTGTGAAGAAGCCTCCTGTTGGCTACAGTCTGTGCTCTTATTTAGCTTAGGTGCACTGTCATATTCGTAGAGCGTTGGTTGGTATGGAGACCTTCATTAAGTCCAATATATAAAGTGAAAGAAAACGAAAATAGTAGTCCATATGACTGCCCATAGAATCACTTGAGTGCAATTATATTTATATGTTGCATGGACCCAAAAGTCAGGAAACGGGGTCAGAGCAGTCAGATGTGGCAAACAAATCCAAAAGGCACACAATCAAAAACTAAATAACTAGCGTGGATCATTAGCAGGTTGATAGAAAATCCCAGAGCTGGAAGTCTGTGAGGCACAACACACAATCTAGCCAATGTGAGCTGCTGCTGGATGAGTATATGTACTGTACTAGTGTTGTATAATGGGGAAGGTGTGCAGGCAGGCGATGCTGGTGTGGCTGGAGAATGGCAGGAAGAGCTGCGGAAAACTGCAGGGCATTGTGGGAACAACAGGGTTTGCAAAGTACAAAAAAATCTCAGATGAGACAGGCTAGATAAACGGCATAAAAGATGGAAAAATAACTCTGCAATTGTCTTGACAGTCCTGATGTAAAAGACTGTTTGACTATACCAAAGGTCTTTGGTTGTTGTAGTCTCAAGCTCCCCCATTTACACTTGTCATTACCAGCTGCTACAGCGTGTGGAATCTGTGCCCAGTGGAATGAAGCCATTAGTCAGTGACCTCATTTAGGATTCCAGTGGCCTGAGGGTAGAAGCTCTTCCCTGGGTCTCTCACTGCTGGCCTGGTGTATCCGGTACCTTCTTCCTGACTGCAGCATGGGGCAAAAAAAGGCAGTTATCCAGGTGGTTGGGATCCTTAATGATTCTCCCAGCCTCATTCTCGCATCTCCTGGAGTAAATATCCTTTAGGTTGGTTTTCCCGTGCGACTACTACTCTAGTCTAACGAGTGGAGATGCTGGGTGTACGCTGTACAATTTGAGCCAGTTTCTGACACTGTTTTTGAGCCACAGGACTCATTTTAGAGTTGGACTGAATTTCAGCTTCATCGGGCGTCATTTGCCCTGCAGTGTGCAGGGGGGCCAGCGGGGACCGACTGGTGAATTTTTGTTTGGCCATTGTCAGGCTCTCGCACAGTTGAAGCAGAGCCACGAGTCAGTTCTCAAAGGTTAGAGCCTTTTTTCTCACTGCGCCTGCAAAAAAGTGGCAAACAGAGCATCTGAAATTGCCATAATGACACAATGCATCATGTATATGGAAAATATGAACAGTTAAATGTAGCCAGCTTACCTCCAATCCCCTCTTCAAAATGGATAAGCCATATTGTCCATGATGTCCATATACGCCCCCGCCTATTTCTTTACAAGTTTTGGCTCACAACCGCACAGAAGATGAAGGTAGAATGTCTCTGCCTTGTTAGCATATTGCTAGCAAACAAATTTCTTCCTGCCTCAAAGCTTTCAAATATGTCTTTATTGACTATTATTTGACTATTACTTTATATTTTAGACATACAGTAGATTGTGTCTTGACGATTGGACAGTACAATTTGAGCACATAAATCAGGAAGTTTGGCTTTGACATTGCAGACAATTTACTCATCAAGTATGAGTTGAAATCACACAACATTATTTCTGAAATTGTACAGTGTATACCTGACTTAACTGCTAAAAACTCTAGAAGAAGAAGAACTTGTAGGCTGTAGTTAGGACAGGGGTCTGCAACCTGAGGCTCCCTGTGACTTTGACAAAAAGTTCAATGAAATGGAATGGTATTTTTGTTTAAAGTCAGTATACACAGAATGAAAAAAAAAAGTCTTAATATTTCGTCAGCTAAAATGTGAGTCATAGCCTATGTCTACAGCTCAATTAATTTTCTTCTAAATTATAGCGATGGCTAGTCTTTAGTCACCCTAAGCTGCCAAATCCCCAAAAAATAAAAGTCTGCGATGAAAAAAGTTGCCACTCAAGTCGGCTTCATTTTTTTCTTTTTGGTCAAAAATGTCTCTTCTGATAGAAGAGGTTGCAGACCCCTGCGTTAGGCTGTTACAACAAGTTACAACAAAAAAAAAATAGCTGGCAACAGGGTTGGGTGACGTCTATTGAACTGGCATATGATAACGTCCATAGTGAAACACTGTGATGAACAATGCTATAATTTTTATATACTTGAGCAGTACTTTGTGCTGTTTTTTCTTTAGTAAATCAGATGCAAGATGCTCTTATAATAAACCCATCCTTCATTTTTGCACTCTCTGGCTGACACTCATCAAAATACTTATTCATCAGTTCTAAGGCACTTTTAAATCATGATGTCACGATAGTAGAGAGCTTAGTGATCAATGACTGTCAGGCTTTGTGATGGACGGTAGCATCGTCCATCGGCCCATGCAGCCCTAGCTGGCAATAACAGCTGTGATAAAGCTAACAGAGACACATGGATGAATCACATTTGGACTATGTATGGACTATGAGCGAGACAAAAGGTTTCATGTCTTTCATTCACAGCTCTCGCTCATCCATAAGCATCCAGCAGTTGTGCAGATCAGGGATCAGATAAACTTAACAAACCGCTCCGTTTGCCTTTTGTATGATCGTGGAGTTCCTTTACGACGGCTCATTTCAGTGCTACACTTGGGTGAAGAAAGCATTATGTATGCTTCTTTGAGAGACAGATTCATTTCCACCTTTTCAACATCAGGCTAAAATGTGTCTCAAACCACCTCCTCTTCTTCTTGGATTTATTTACTTATTTACTTGTATTTATTTTTTGATATCTGGCAATAATATGATCCTGCCAATGCTGCATGAATTGACAAACGCTAAATGCGGGGTCCTAGGCTTTAGAAAAATGGATAAATGGCAGCGCATAAAGAGACAATCAAAACATACTGAGATACTAATAATGCAACAGCTTCAACAAAAAGTCCTCCAGCAGCTTAAATATGTAACTAAGATGTCAGATCTGACAGCTTGTTTGTGATGTGTGAGAAACATTTCCTTCATTTGTTGGAAACCAGGTCTCACACAGTTCTGGAAATAATCTCAGAGTTACCAGCTGTGATTTCTCTTTGTATCCCGAGACATGTCCTTTGAATGCTCACTGAAAGCGTTTATACCTGAGTGTCAAAATCCCGCAGCGGGCTGATGTATGGGTTTGTGAATGTCAGGACACAATTGGAGAAGAGAGAGCGAAAACCTCACAAGAATGAATCGAGGAAAAAAGTGTAATTCTGCGAGGTTGTGAGCTCCTCTTGTGCTTGAACTGATACGACAGCTGAGGCGTCTCTCTCGCAGCGATATCGCAGCTAACCTACTATCAGCAGGGATTAATGAGGCTGCTTTGTTTCCTCGCTGTGCAGCCTGCCCTCTCGCACCCCGCTGTGATCACACAATGGCTCCCAAATGCTACGTCTGACAGAGGAACACGCAACCCACGAGACACTCTGCTGCATATTGTACCAACACATGACATGCAGTGACTCACTAACTCATGCAGGCAGCGGTAGAAGTGCACTAGAGCCTCTCTTTTTTTGGAAAAAGTGTCAGTTCACGGAGACAGGAAGCATCATGTGCCCTCAGCAGAGCAGCCACTTGACTCCTCGTCATCTATAAATGAAGCCGTTGGAAGCCACATTTGATGCAGCGGGGCTCGCGGTATCAAATGGAGGAACAGCCTGAAGCAAACTCGCTCAAAATATGAAAATTTGAAGAGAAAGAATGATTTTTCGCAAATTAACCTTAGAAGCACAAATTGATCTTCTCACACTCCTCCAGTCCATTCTAATTTAGATTGATCAGTATGTCTGGCTGGTTTTAAAGCTCCCTGCACTCTTTAAATGTGACATGGGAAAGAAAAACTGCATTGAATGTGGTGGTAACGGTTAATGTCATTAAGAGCAATGTCATTATACATATCATACATATCAGAACACATTCATTGTGTCGGTCATCTCAATCTACAGGGTTTATCTTCTGTGTAAAGACCATGTCTGCGTGTCTCAGTCTCATACTAAGCAATATGTAACTATTGTGCGTCTGAAAATGAGTACAGCAGTCCAAGGTGTTTGAATGGCCCTTGCCCTCTCTGCCCTAGACTTGAGGAAGATCAGGCAGGCTGCAGGAACACTGCAGGAGTGTAGAAACGCTCTTGAACTTTCAGTTCAAGCCATATTGCATCATCATGCTAACATGTAACAACGTTATGCAACTATTTATGACGGTACACTGGCTTGCAATAGGGGGAATGGTGCCTCTTTGAACGGATACGGTCTCCAGGATTGGCTTCCACGCCAGCTTCTGTACGGTAAACTACACCGTGTCCAAAAGCGGAGATACGAGGACCAGCTCAAAACTACACTTAAGAGATGTGGGATACAGTATATAAAGCCTGAAAGCTCTGCTTCAGAATGCCGTCTTTGGGGACAACTGTACCAAAATGGATTCTGAAGAGGGCTTTGAAGAGGAGAGGACTGAGACGAAGGAAAGGAGGCATCAAAGGAGGAAGATGGTCACTGTAGCCCAAACAAACCCTGACTACATATGTCCTACCTGCAACAGATCATGTGGCTCTCGTATTGGACTTTTTAGTCACACCAAAATGAACCAATTGAAACGGAAGTAGAAGTCATCATAGGATACCATGGACTACCATGAGCAAGTAAGCAAGCAACACACTCCCGTAAGAAGGACTACGTCACACACCACTAGCAATGGGTCTTCAGCCAGCTATAAGAAGAGGATGTAGAAAGAACTGTTGTTGTAAAAATGTCCAAACCGTTTACACTATTAGCGAGGCATGCTTTGTAGCTTTCTTTCTAACTGAGCAATCTAAGGGTTGCAAACTGTACACTGTCCTGAGGTTTAGCTGTAGCACTCTAACGGCTAGTTGGAAAACTACAACAACCTGATAACAGAGTGTACATCCCTCCCAGTGTTAGTGATGAAAGACTGCAACTTAATCTGAAACTTTTATCAGTGTCATCTCTGTCTGACAGTTTTGTGGTTTTTCTGGATGCCAAAAGTCATCCCACCTCAGTTGCGTCTACCTCTTTCAGCTAAAGCTTGTCATAAATTACACTGTTCAATGGGTATTAAGCACAATTTACAATTTAATTAGCGAGTTAAGTTTTTAAGGTCTGAGAGTGTGAGCCTCCACTCAGAGTTTTAGTTTAGTTTCACTCCTGGATGCCTGTGTCTATGAAATCAAATAACATGCTTATGATGTTCCACAGACATTCAACCATTGTGCCAAGAAAGCCTATTATTGCTGTTTTACATCACTTTAAACAAAAACATATAAACACAAAAATGGTCTGTCTTCAGGCGTTTATTAGTTTCTGACTGTGGTGAAGTGGGAAAACAATAAAATTCCCCAAAACCACAGTATCACCAAATTACCTCTTTAACCAAATCACACATTTAAGATATTCTATGTGATCTCTTTTTGATAACTAATGTAATATTTTTTTCCACTTCCATTCACTGAGCCTCTCCTGAAATTGTTCAGAATCCCCCTGAGGAGGCCTGCCTCCCACTTTGAAAACCTCTGGCCTATGTCATGTCACTAACAACATTTTATTCAATTACACTCACTCCACATTCAAACGCTTAGCAAGCAATAGCCTGGAGTATTGTCTTCTCTGTCTTTTTTTTTTTTTTTTGGGGCTATTCTTTTTTGTTAGGTCAGTGTTCATCTCCAATACTACAATCAATTTTTTCTTTTTTTCAGATTCACTGTTTTGGTTCAGTGTCAGTACTCTCATTAATCCCATTTTCAGCAGCAGGAGGCAGCAACTTTTGTGCAAAAAAAGCTCTTTTGAATTCGCTGTACACTACCTGCCCACTACCAAACACAAATCATACAAAGTTAGCGACTTGGAAGTGATTATAGTGGACCATCTAGCAGCTAAAAGCCTGCTGGGTGATTGTTGTTTTTTTCTCGGGAGGTGGTGGACAAAAACACAACTGCAAATGATTTTGTATCAACTCTATAAAGAGATAATATGTCAAAATTGTATTTACAGCTTGTTGCCCTGCCCCTTAGTAACAAAAAAATTAATTAAAATAGCTTGTAATGTTAGCTTTAGCTTATTACTGTAACACAAATTCTCATCTCTGGTGGCTGGGGGTGTTCAACTTTGGTTTTGATCCAATATCAAATAATACCAGGACCAAGATCACTGATAAACAAATACTTTGTATTGTTTAAAGCAGTCAATCATGTGAGGGAGAGAAATAATGAACTATGATTCTACTTCTGAATATATTACTACCAAATTATTTGCAAACATTGAGATTTCTTTTTACTTTTCTCAGTTAATTGGTTCATAACATGTATGTTTATGACAGAATGTTTATTATGTGACTGATCATTGTGCTCATGCACACAACAAGCAGCAGAGATGTATTTGTGTGGCAAATACTACAGCACTAAGTCAAATGTTTGCCCAAATGTGCCAAGGATATAATTTAACATGTAACACATCCTTTTTTTGTATCTATCCCATTGATGATAGAATCAATACTCAAATCAAGACTTTGTGTCTGTTGTATTGATACTTTGGGCATCAGCTCAGTCAGGTGTCAGATCACTGAAGTCATAGTAGAATTCATGTCTGAAGTGAATCACAGTCAATGGCAATTCATCTTCAGATAATTCACTCCAAACCCAAGTGCTGATCCATCAGACGAAAGGATAACCAAACATAAGTTGAGTCCAAACTGACATATATGACTGGTGGAGACAACCTGCACCGACAGGCTTACTGGACCTTACCATGTCATGTAAGACAAGTGACATAACTCACCTGATATTACACATGTGGTTTCCATTGTAAAATGGTTGCAGTTTGGTTGTATGTTTATCTTTTGCATTTCTCGAAAATCATTCATCCAGTCTACATACACACCTTGCAAATGTACTGCTGAGGACCCAAGGGAGCACAGTGTCTCATCTGGTGCAATTTGGCCAGACTTTGACACTATAACAACAAACTTTTTGGCCTGTAACTTTTGAACCTCAGTTCTTTGGGTCCAGTTTGGTTACAAAAACTACTTAGTTAGGTTTGGGCTATAAAAGTACGCAAGATTGCGGTTTGGGTTAAAATAACATATGTTACATATGTCACGTGATGGAAATGATGTAAGTCGAACAACGACATAACTCACACGACGCGTGGATTAGATTGTAAAACGGCTGCAGTTTGGTTAGTATCGTATGTCACGTGATGGTAGTGATGTCACTCGCACAATGGAAGTGATGTGACATGGTCACATCCATAACAAAATTTTGAGTTACTCCAAAATGTACATAAATCTACATTTACTTTTTGTACCACACAGGACTTGAGCCCTGGTCTCCTGGGTGAAAGTCCTGTGCCTGTTTGAAAGTCCTTGCTACACCACTAGTGTCTGTATAAATCAATTTACAGATAAATGTCATGGAATATCAAGTTAGTCGCTCTTGGCTTAAGAACAAATTGAAATTGTAGGTTGACAAATTCAATTAACAATCTATTATGTTTATAGTAATCATTTTATTAAGTGTCTGATTTAAATGTGAACTAAATCAATCACTGCGTATGAGGTAATTAGGGATGTGTGGATGTTTCACTGTCCAAACAGAGTTGAACTAGGGGAGCGTTTGTATAACACAGTACCGATGGTTGTCTGGGAGACATGTATCTATCATGCCCTACTCAAAAACGCCTGTTTATGACAAGTTCTGTAATTCCCTTGTTGGTAATGTCTTCTCGCTGCTATTTCTGAGTAAGTGCCTTATTAATACCTGATCTCTACATGTCACGTATGCAGTTCAGTCACAGACGCTTACGTCAAGGAATTGGCCCCATTAACGGTTAGACATTAAAGCCTAGATGTAGCAGAAAAGGTTGAGCTATTTGAGGAGTTTTCAGAATATCAAAGCAGCAACAAGCATTCTGCTGGAAGATATAATATTTGTGTACTGTATACGTGCCTACACGAATATCTATAGATGTAGTAAAGTCTGCGATACAGAAGCTTCCAACAGGAGGATGACTCAAGTAGAAGTACAGATACTTGTTGAGAAAAGATTCTGGTAAAACTAGAAGTAATGATTCTGCTTTTTTACTCAAATAAAAAGTACAGGCTCTGAAATGCACTGTAACAAAACCTGACCTTTCCGTCGTGGTCAGGCCTCTTTGTTTTGTCTTGTTACGTCTTTTTTACTTCATTTTTTGTCTTATGAAGTTAATTTGGTGCACCCATGTGAGTGAGTCTGAGTTCAGGCACCTGGTTTGTCAAAATATTCTGATTCCAGTTAAAATGACAAACACTGCCTGCGTCAGGTCATATCAGCTGCTGCTAATGAACGTTCAGTCCGTGAGTAATTTAATAACAGACCAAAATTAAACTTGGCTGTTCAAATTTTGTGCTCGCAAGCCAATACTGCACTCTGCCAACATTTGTGAAGGAAAAATCTCCACTCCACAACCCCATGTAACATAGTGTTATAGCCCCAGCATCCTTTGCCTTTGTCTTGCATAGTGTGTGTGGACATTTGTTTGTCTTGCAAGTCCTTGGCCTGGTGGAGCAGAGGTGCTATTGTGGTAAATGGAAACACCTCATGACATTACTTTTACCTTTATTATACAGCCCAGGAAAAAATGAAAAGACCACTTCAAATGGTCACTTTCTCTGATTTTGGCATTTGAGTAAAATGAACATTTCAGTTTAATTCCATAAAGTAAGGACAATCTTTTTCCAAGACACAGAATTCACTGAAATGGAATGGCTGCCTTCTTTGGCAGACTTAGGCATCTGAGGGTCGGGGCAAAAAAACTAAAATAGGGGCACCATGCAGTGGGGCACCAGTGCGCCAAAAGTCGTAATGCACTTTATCATATTTTGTTCACTGAAAAGGCTCTCTAGAGGGAACTTGAACCTGATTTTTCTCCTGGAGGGGCACTCTAGAAGGCATTTTATCATGTTTTGTCCACTCTAAGTATATCTCAAAAGGCACTTCATCACATTTTGTCCACTGGTAGAGCACTCTAGAAGGAATTTTGTCATATTTTGTAGACTCAAGGACACTCTGGAGGGAACTTAATTGCATTTTGTCCACTTAAGGGCACTCTAAAGGGGGCTTTATCATATTTTGCAGATTTATGGGCACTCTAGATGGCATTGTATCGCAGTTTGCACACTCGACGGCACTCTAAAAGGATCTTTATTACATTTTGTTTATTTAAGGGCACTTTAGAGGGCTAAAGTGCCCTTAAATAAACAAAATGTGACTTTATCGCATTTTATAGACCTAAGGACACTCAAGAGGGAACTTTATCAACTTTATCACTGTTGAGAGAGCAGTGTCTTGTTTTTTCCCCCAAAAGCTGTATGTATATAGCATAATCAAGCTTCTATGTATATAAGACTGACATGACAACTGTCATGACCATGAAGGAGTCTTTATGAATGTTTGACTGTTGTCATTAAGTGTCATTTGGCCAATGATGTCATTTTTAATGAAATGTCGACATTGCTTGGGATCTCTAAGTGACTGAATGACACATAATGACAACAGTCATAAACATTCATAAAGACATTGTCATGTCTCTGTTAAGTATCTGTTTCTTTATCTATTTCTCATGTTTCATGTCTTGTATTTCCTGTTTTATTTTGAAGATCACTCACCCCTGTCTCTGTTTCAGGTTTGTGTCCTGTCCCTTCCCCCCGTCATGTGCGCACCTGCCCCTGATTGTGTCTTCCCACACGTGTCTCCAATCACTCCCCATTACCTCTTGTATTTTACCTCTTGTCTCACTCTGTCTTGTCACCAGTTTGTTGAATTTCATTGTCACGTTCCAGCATTTTTCCTATCTTGTTCTCTAGTGTTATATGATCCTGTTTGTTTATCAACCTTACCTTTTGCCTCACGTTTTTGGATACCTCTGCCTCGTCTGACTGCCTTCCTGTGTAACAAACCCGGTCTGTAATTAAACAACGTTTTTTTGGGAAACCATCGTTTTGAGTCTTGCATTTGGGTCCTTTCTCTGGTTTTGTTCTTGACAGACATATTCATGTTCATGAGAGGTGACATGCCATAGCTATGATGGTTTCATGTCAGTCTTATGAATTCCCCTTCATAACAAGTGCTACCATGATGTTGTAATAACTATGTGTACTGAGTTTCTTTGGCATCTAAATTTCTTTAGGGATGATTAGGTTCAATCTGATTTTATATCAGGTTGTAGTTTTGAGGATGCACTGGGCAGCTGTTTCATTTAGGTAAATACAAGTACCAGATGAGACTTGTTTTCAGCAGATGGTCAATATTAAACACTCAGATCAAGATCAGGGCCAAAATAACTCGAGCAGGTCATCCCTAAAAACTGCCTCAAAGATATTTTAGTTCTCAATCTGCCTCCCCCTGCTGTAATGTCTCTCATTTTATGCCAAGTGTGGGGCACCTATTTCCTGCCTCAAAATGAAGAAAATCAGCCATAAAACAAATAATGTATTAGTTATGAATGCAAAATCAAATTTGTTGACTGTCTAAATGCAAATCGCAGACATTTAATTATAGATTTGGTTATTTTTGTTTTATTTTCTGTCTGCATCATTACGTTTTCCCACTAAATGGGAATTAATTGTTGGCACAATGCTTTACTTACTGTTGGCCTATACTGATAAAGCAGAGGCACACACAAACTTTACTTAATATCATACTGAAAGCACGATGACAACAGGCCTTTTTGGTGCGGCTGTGTGGAGGTCGATAACCTCTCAGAGTCAGGAATTAATATCTTTAAGAGAACTCCAGGTGTGTTTTCTGCCACAGCTGACAGATGTGTGCATATGTGGAGGTGTTGCCATCGCTGTCTCTGGGTAGTCTCTTCAAATGAACAGCTACAAAGCGCTCGCTGAACAGAAGGACGGCGGTGAAATCGAGACAAACAGAGATACTGGGATCAGGCAAGAATGAGGGAGATGTTGGGGGATGACAATCAGCTACGGCTGGGACAATGGCTGATGGACATTTGAGCTGGCTAGGACTTGGCACACTCTAAACAATGTATAATGATATAATGGTCTAATTAACTAAATCTTTTGTTGAAAAGCAGTGGTTTACTGCTCTTTCTGGTTTAAAGTTTGAGATCTGTTTCATCATCTGTGTCCACAGTCAGCATCACTGATGGATGAGATGCGACCAGAAGTGTGCTTTGTTGCACCTGTAACCACACCCAGTGGTGTGTACTGACAAACCCTGGACTACGATTCCACATCACTTCCAACCAGAAAATGTACGGTACCGACAAGATCGTGCAGCTGATGGATGATGGACTGCGAGTTGGGCGGTGCTTCGTTTTGGCTTGTCCGTTCAGCAGTCTGGTCACAAAGTTTCATGTATCACAGCTAAACAGTACACAGAAACATTTAAAGAATCTTGATCCATATTTGATCAGTACTGCCTAGTTTGACAGTTTGATCTGAGTTTTGTGAGTCTGGTGCATCGCGCTGGAAGGACTCATTGATAATGACTTGCAAATCACAGTATATAGTATGTAGTAATCGGTAGCCTGCCCTAAAGCATACACTGCTTTGTGGTCTATTGTACTCTAAGTGAGACAAGAATTTACTAAATTAACATCAAGCTGTATTGAATAACTGAAACATCTGATTGAGACGACCAATAAATGCAGTCAGCATCTTTCAGACATGCAGTTGGATCGGCTGGATGCAGCATCACAGACCACCCCAGGAGGAGTGGAGGAGAGCGGATACAAAAGCAATGCTACAGCTGTGACTTAAGGCTGCTCAACTTAAAAAGAAAAACGACATGGACCAAATGAGCCTCAGGCTGGCCAAACAATGGGAAAACCAGAGACCATTTGCATTTGATAGGCAGATCATACTCCTGACAAGACCCAACTGAGAAGACTCCAGCAGGATGAGGGGAGAAGGACTCTGTGTTTTTACACTGAATATGCTTCGTGCTCAAACATAGTCACAGTTGAAGGGATGGTGTTTCCCAGACGCTGAACTCTTGGAGTGAGGATGTTGACCATATTATCATCACTATCTTGTTGCTGCTGTTTACATCCAACCTGACACAAATTCTAAAAATATACTACAGAATTATTTCCTTGGTGTATACATGTACTGTATGTTGATATGTATTTATTTTGTTTTATATTTTATCGTATTCTTTTCTGAATCTAATTAATTATCTGTATATATGTTGTATTCTGTGTGTAATATAAAAGAACTACAATGCTAACCCTAACCCCATGTTAATGATAATAAATGTCTTTGAATCTGTGAGTAATACTTCAAAGTAGTGATTGAGACCATAAACTCATGATGAAACTGTACTGAGGTCATACATCAAGTCAGAAGTAGGATTTTGCCGTAAGCATACATGCAATTGGACTTCCTATTGCAACCAGTGAAGTCGCCCCCTGCTGGCCCGAAAAAATTTAGTTTTAAGGCACTAATGCATTGGCTTCACTTTTCAGAGCTGAAAGTTGAATATACAGTCTGTGGTTGTCGCACAGCAAATTGCATTAACATTATAAATTACTTTGAACAGAGAAAGAGAGACTCAGCCTGCCCTTGACCCTCAACAAATGTATAAAAAGAGAGCTGCAGATTCTCTGTTGTAAAAGCTGACATCAAACATGCAGCTTAAGATTAATTTCCTGATTTCATTTTCAGCAAAAAATGTTAGCATTCACATTTCCTCACCACAGATAAACTAATTGGCCTGTCTGCTATTACTGACCCTGAATTCGCTGCACGCTGCAAGAGTTTTCCAATTTCCTCAGACAAACTAAGTAATATTAGAATGAATGTATCATCCAGGTGCAGTGATGAATTCTTTCTAATCAACCTTGTTTTACCTCCAAAAGAGCACTCTGGGTGGTTTTGCTTTCATTAATGAGGATGTGCTTGTCAGAGTACTGTCAGCCTATAACCCCATCAGCACTGTCTATAGCTAGTAATTGAACAGTAGCCCTGCTATTTTCTGTCCTCTGCTAAAAAATAAAAAATAAACAATAACACTAATTAGCAATAAACACTATGTACAGCTGAGTAGTTTAGTGTCAAACAAAGTGTTGTTTTCATCAGGTCAAATTGAAATTTTCACCTGTGGAAGAGGGTTAGTGTGGGAATCACCACGCTTGGCACATTTCATGGCAATCCATCCAACAAATAACCTGACACACCAGATGGTTTGTTACACAGAACCATCGGGAAATCATCCTTAGAAACTGTTCGGAAAAGGGCAGGCACTTTCAAAAAATGCTTGATTAGACACAACAAGACAACAAGTCACTTCAATGGATGCTTCCTGCTGTTGTCACACCTAAAACCACACCCAGGTCCAGTAGTCCCTCCTAGGACGCTGACTGGCGGCACCACTTTTGGTACGGACCCCATGATCTCAGCTGCCTCGCAAGGTGAGACTGAAAGATTGTGCAAAGCAACAATAACTGCGTGTTCTGGGAGTTTGTCACAACACAGGAACATGTGTTATTAACCACCCAGCCAAATTTGAATGATTAAAAAATCATTAAGTCTATAAAATATGAGAATCATGAAAAAGGATCTGCTCTGAAACACTGGGGGCGTGTCCACTCTGCTATCTGAGTGTCAAACACCACTACGACCTGAAAAGAACCTCAAAATACAGACATCTAGCAGCTTTATTGGACATGTCCAGACATGTTTTAGCCACCAGAGCCAGAGGACGGTGACACGATGGTATTTTTTTTCTTCTGTGTCTGGTTGTTGGAAGTGAAGTGAGCTGAAGTGAACTGCTGGACTGATTTGGACTGAGAGAGTTACTGAATGTAGGTTTGTAAGTGATTGTTCATGTGTCAGTTCGTGGGGCTTATATGGTATTGGGGCATCATGGCTCTGCCCAAAAAATTCTAAGCATAGAAATCCACATTTCAGTCCTACACACTTCTCAGTGTTTTCACGTTTTAAGCAGCTATGTTCTAATATGTATAAGTTTCCCTCACACAGTCTTTACAACAAACTCCTAACATTTATGTGTGTCTAGCTCGAGGAACGCTGGCTACTACTTTTCCCATAATGCAACCAATAGGATAATTTTGTCAGACTCTTAGTCTAGTAAACAGCCAGATATTTCAAACTGCAGGTGTGGAGTTTTCAAACTGTTTGTAATTTGTAGTTTCCCAAGCCCAAACTGAGAAAAACCTAGACATCATCAGAAGGGGAATAATGCATGTAGGCTGAGCTGCAGCAGGTATTTGTAAATCCATCACTGAGATTCATGGAAAAGTCCTTCAGCTTAGAAATCACCCGCTTGTTTCAAACCAATAATTTACTAAATCAGGCTGCACTTAACATATTCTTGGACGGTAAAGACGTGCATAATATTGCTAGGAAACGCATAGCAATCAACTCTGCAATCAGGAACTGCATTACAAGCTGTCGTATGACTTCCAATAATTGCAGTTGTAAGGCCCAAACGCACTCAAAGTAATATATGATGCATGTCAATTGATGCTCCTATAGCACACTGCACACATCACCAGACAATAACTGTTTCATATTATTAATAGAATACTGTCCTCCGGGGGAGAAAAAAAACTTTTTATTCATTTTAGCTCTCTCCAAACAGCTACTGCAGCTGCAGAAAAAACAGCTTTGGTCACTGGGTCCTCATTTGAGGCTCTGAAAAAAAAAAACATAACAAGGTCGGAGTAGGGGAGTCAAGGCAGTTTGACACGCCTCACAATGCTTTTGGTGTGCATTCAGCTATTTAAAACAATAGGTGTATGTGACCGGGGTAGGTCCATTATAATGTGTTGTCTCGACAGCATCACCTCGTGAGCCTCACAGGGGTGAGTTTACCCAAAAAAGGACGAACTCAGAAAAAATTAAATAACTTATTGCAAATAATTCAAGTAAAACACAGTGAAAATATTTAAAACTAACAGAAAAACAATGCATCATATAAAAAGACAGACATAAAAATCTAAAAGTCTCAAAGATAAATGGAAGGTCTTAAAATTAAGTCTCTCTCCAACACCATCTCCATCTGGCTGCCAACATCTTGTCGCTCTGAAACAGTCGGCCCCTCTTAGTATGGCCTTTAAATTTGATCCCATCAGTGCACATTTTCTCTTGAGGAGCCAAACAAACTCAGGAAGTAAGTGATGACAATGACATCTTCAACCTGCTTCTCTCCCTCATCCACCATCATCCATTCATTTAGCTTTTTGGCCAGCAGCTTACGTGACCTGCTATTAACTGCTTAACTGAGTTACTGGGATTAGTAACTGTAACATCATTACTGTTTTGGAAATTGTAATCCCTTACACTTCATATTACTGGGTAAAACTTCTGACCCACCCTTCACTCTGTCATACTCACACTCTTGTGTGTCGTTCCCCTGTGTAGGTACAACTTAGCTTCTGCAGCGACGTCTGCTCCTCGTGGCTCCGGTGCTGCATACCCACTGGTCGGGCCCAGGGAACAACGTGCGGACGCAGAGCACCACTCAGCCTGTGGCTCCTTCACTCTGGCACAACGAGAGAGAAGAGCCTGCTCACATTACTGACATACATTAACACAGGGTCTCACCCGAACCGCAGGTGGGCGTGGCGCCGCTCCTCCAGCCTGGTTGGCCCCCTCCTCAGCTCACATCACCATCCAGCTTCTAGCTTCTCTTTTTCCTCTCTGCTCTGCTCCCTTTTATTCTTTCTTGCTCCATCCACGCCAACTGCCTCCACACAGGTGAGCTGCATCACACAGAAACTACACGCAACAGAATACATGCAGTAATTAAAGCTAAATGATGTAAATAATCATAATTATGCGCAAAACAAAATAAGCCAACATAAGGTAAACACGTGCAATACATGCAATGAAAAATCACCCAAAATATAACTACAAAAAATCTAAAAACTACAGCCACGCATGTACTTTAAAACACATGCATCCAATGTGAGGTCAAACTTAACTCAGAATCCTCTGTAAATGTAGGTATTACTGTTTTTTTCTTAAATAATGTATACATAGATGGAGATTTATATGTTGTATTGTCTGTATTCATGCAGTTTAGACTGACATGGAAATTCTGCACTATGCCTGGCTGATGTTACTATGTAATTTACTCTGGCTTTATTAGCATTACATTATGTAATTTGAGGAAAAGTCTTATTTTTGTTAAAGGTAATTTAAAATCTTATCAAGTTCAAAAGTTTAAATCGTTATTAAACAGCATTTTACGTGTCAGATCAGATAGGTAAAGCTG
>JAJHUR010075475.1:0-34741 GCA_027495735.1 Lutjanus campechanus | reverse complement strand
TTTTTTTTTTTTTTTTTTTTTTGAGGTTCACCCAGGACTCAGCAACAGTCTTTTCCTAGATAACCGGAGCAATGTTCATGGCAGTGGTATAAGTGACATGTCACTTGTTGACACTGTAACCTGCTGTGGGGCCTGAGCACTATAGTCCAAACAAGCCTGGTTGTCTACTCTGATGAGCATGGAGCCAAGTGGCTCATCCTCACTTCATTAGACCGTGTGCCTGTTAATAATTCATGCACCGTTTTCCCTGGAAGCAAAACCAACGGCTCAGCTGTGCCTGTCTGTCCATGTTCCTTGTCACCGGACATTCAAGCCTTTTCCCATTTTGGACTAAGAGTTATTTACTCACTTACCCTCCCACTCCCAGTCCTGCAATGTGCACCTGCCTGGATGAGCAGATGATGCTGTAGTGCCAGAGGCAGAGGTAGAGCAGTTTTGACATACAGTATATATATTTTTGTCTTTCGTTTTTTTTGTTGGCTTGTTTTTTTTTCTCTGTCATTGCCTGCCTCCTCTCCTCCATTCTTACTCAAAGATGATGTGTATCCAGTACCCAATGTACTCGTTCTCCCTCCCTCCATCCCCAGGGAGTGTCTGTTCTCTTTATTTTAGTGTTGTTTTGCCTGTTTTTTTTTCTCTCCCTGCTCATCGTCTCTTGTTGCACTACGGTGTCAGATTTAGTTATGTATGCACCCCATGTGTTTGATCCCCCCTGCACTCCTGCGTTGTGTACATTGCATAACCACCCGCTGTTAACCCTAGAAGTGTACCTCAACTCCCTCTCCCTCTTTCTCTTTCTCTCTCACACACACTCTCATTCCTCTTTTTCTGGCACCCCCACATCCTCCTCTCGCGTCTTTGGCGGCAATCCAGGTCATCACTCCTTTTCTCCCCCCTTCTACCACCCCCCCTACTCTTCCCTCCCAATCCCAAACCTTGAAAGTTGGAGCCTCTCTTACTCTCTCCGTGTATTTGTCTTTTTCTTACTCCCTTCTTGCTGTCGTTGTTCCACTCCTTTTACCTCGCTCTTCCTTTATTTCCCATCCTCTCCTCTCCCTCTCTCCCTGCCTCCCGCTCTCCACTCTCCCAGTGGTCTCATTAGGCGTGAAGGAGGCTGCCTGGTGTGTGTGTGTGTGTGTGTGTGTGTGTGTGTGTGTGTGTGTGTGTGTGTGTGTGTGTGTGTGTGTGTGTGTGTGTGTGAGTGAGAGTATATGTGTGTTCTCTTAGGCAAAGTCTCACTTGACTGAGCATGCCACTTGCACTAGCGGGGGCCTGGGCTCCATTATTACCACAAAGCTGTCACAAACAGTATATAAAGTAGCCTCCTGTTGCCGAGTTGTGGGTGAACACAGGGTACTCCCTTAACAACAGCAGCTACCACTGTTCTGCTTTCTCTGTACCATAGGCAAGCTACTGTTGCCATGGATGGAGGAATCAGTGTGCACCTACACAGACAGACACATGCAATCTGGCTATAATTTTGGGTTGTGCTTTATTTTACAGTACACTAATTAGATGTAACGAGCTGTACTTTGTATGTAATTAGACAAAAACTAGAAATAATATGTTCTTTGTTAGACAGTCATAGACTCTTTGTTAGACGTTATTAGAGGGTAATTAAGGACACATTACAACAGAACTGCACTATAAATTAAAGTGTATTAGTTCGCATTGTTAGGCCCTTATTAGACCTCATCATAGGATAATTAAGGACACATTACAACAGAACTGTACTGTAAATAAAAGTCTATTGTTTCCCATGTTAGACCTTATTAGATGATAATTAGGGACACATTACAACATAACTGTATTGTAAATAAAAGTGAAATTTCATATCTGTTACTTGAGACACACCTTCTTCTGCTCCTTATTAGCGTACAGTAAATTAAAGTGCGACCTAATTTTTCCAGCACATGTTTCTCCCGACACTCAAAACCACATACCGAACATCTGTCTCCTCTCTAGAATGACATCCCACCTATGTGGTCCAACCTGTGGGATGTCTGATGCCCCTCTGTCTTCTTTTTTACTGAGTGAGTGAGTGATTATGTGTGTGTGTGTGTGCGTGTGTGTGTGTGTGTGTGTGTGTGTCTACCACTGTTTTGCTAGTGTCTAGTTACAGGGATGGGGCCGTGTGCAGGAATGGGCCCCTCTGCTGCCTCGCTGGCAGGCCTGACCCCAGCAGGTCAACGTCCATTACCACATGAAAACTAAATGTCAAGCACGGCCCCCTGCTATAGCCATTTGTCTTTCTCTGTGGGTCACTCGGCCTGGACACTCACATATGCACGCAAACACACTCACCTGCTCCGACTTGCACAAACATCCTCCACAGCAAGGAAGTAATTTCCTGATGCATGGGTTTATTTGAATACACATTTAGCAGGTCCCTGCATTAACGATGAATAAATAGTAACATCGCTCTTCAAAAATACCAGGAATTCATTTCCTCCAACATGTTTGAACTTATCAGTGCTATTGACTGACTGACAGGCTGACTGGACACAGCTGTTGGCCAACAGTTGTTTAGCTTTGGTTTATCTCTGAGTGGACTGAGTAACCCTCAGTGCCGATGATAGCCACAAAGTCAGTGGACGGACACTGAAGGCAGTATGCTGTAGATTAGTGTTGTGTGGTATACAAAAATTTAGACATGTTTTCTGAACTGAACTGTTTTTAGAATTTTCCAATGTTCCAGTGCACTTGTTGTTGGTCAATATTGGTGTGTTCAGACAGAAAATGAAGTGAATTATCGGGAATCTTTGCACCAAGGGTGTATGTTTGTCTTCACTTTAGCTTCTGACTGAGCTGTGGAGAGGCTGCGGTTCTCTCTGTTATCTCCTTCAGGTCTCTCTTCTTTCTCCTCTCTCCTCTCTGTGTGTTCGTGAAATAAAGTACATTGGATTAGAGCAGAATCCGATGTGACTTGCAGTGTTTATTCCTCCAGAAGCTCAGACTCCAACCCCAGCTGTGTCCTCCAGACCTCAGCTGCTGACTGTCGGCGAGCTGCTGCTCTGTTTCTCCACTCTGCCCGGTTCTCCCCACACTACGCTCTGCAAAGCCCTGCAAAACACACAAAGTTTTCACTCAAGCTGAATATTACCAACTTGCGCTTTCAATTTGCACTTAGTACAATGTCGCTGGTGATAGCGTATTAAGCTTTAGTTATTTGGGGGTCTCACGCTTAATAGTTGAATAGCAGCATTATCTAAAAGTGTAAGAAACTGTACAAAGCATCAAGGACAAATGAGCTTTTATTTTGCCACTAGCTCTTGGTGATCATTGTCTTTAATATAACCTTTTTGTTACAAAGTTCACACGGTGAGAAAGACTCATTCACTATTCAAATGTGTTATCTTGTAGGTGATTAAGCTGGGGAAACATCTTGAAAAACTGAATGCCACCTCATTTTTCCACTCTCACCTCATGCATTAAATCCTTTTCATTTCTCCCGGCACCAGTCAATGTGGAAGAAAAGCATTTTTTTTCTCATCTGTTAAACAGCCTCAATCTCTGTATACAGTGATGAGCCCTAACAGCCATTATCAGAAAGCACACAGGCCAACTCCATCACTTGTTCCCCACATTACTGAGCAACAGCCATCCATTTTAATAGATAACGGTCGCGAAAAAGCCTGTGGAAGCTTCAGTGAACGTCCGCACACACACATGCACATATATAAACACACGACTTGTTTACAGGAAGCTGTCAGCCATGTGTCCTTATGATAAATAAACAGGGAAGCGTCCCCTTTTTAATGATGGCGTATACAGGCCTGCGCGCTGAATATTGACGGAAAGATTGAAAGCGTTCTCAAGGGCCTTTCCAACATGACGTATGGCTCTTGCTCTGTATTTTTTCTCTGCTGCCCTTCATTTTTCCACCCCCCCCCCACCCCCCACCCATCTCAGCTCTCCTTTTATTTATCTTAGACAGCGGCTTGTGCAAGGGTTTTGTAGACGTGAGAGATGCCATAAACACATTTATCAAGCAGGGGCTGCCAATAGGGAAAACATCAGGAGTATGAATGAAAAGAATGTGATAATAAACGCATAGAGAGTCGCATAACAATGCAAACTGAGCTCCTCTGGGATGGCAGAGGGCATCCGCAAAGTATAGAGCCAATAGGGAGCAGGTTGCTTGTGAGTTTTTTGCAAAGCTGCTCACAGTGGCGGCCCAGGATACCACAACAACAATGCCACCTGCATTAGCAGTCTGCCCGTGCAGCAAAGAAGATGCTGTGCTCCTCGCTTTGATAAATGTTTCATTGTTTATGCTGTCTCCGTCTCGCTTTCTTCTCTGTCTCTCTTTCTCTCCTCCTCCTCTCTGTCCTGCGTGTACAGTGGTGAGTGTGTTCAGAGACCGGCAAGCTTTTTACCAAGTGTTGTTTCAGTGTTAGTCAAGCGTTTGATGTCTGTCTCAATTGTTGTTCATCGGCCTCCCCGGGCCGAGATCACAGGCGGCGTTTATTAATTTGCAGGTTCAGGCTCTCAGCTAAGGGACCCGCTACCAGCAGGTCCTCCACATGCCTTTCTCTCATTTTTCCAGTGTTTTCTACTAGGGCTGCACAATTAATCGAAATGTTTTTGAAGTCGCAATATGATCAAGTGCAATATCCAAACCGCAGAATCCTGCTGATCTTTCCTGATAAAGGAAAAATGTGTGGCAAAAAAATTCTGATGCAAAAATGATCATTCCCACTGATCGTATTACATATCTCAATCGCAGTATGATTTTTTTTCATCACATCATGCAGCTCTAGTTTCTACTTCAAGAGACAGTTCACCCTTAAATTGAAAATACATATTTTTCCTCTTAACTGTTATTATAGATGGGGCCGATCCAATCCAATATCAGTATCAGGGCGCGATACTGACATAAGGCATTCATCGGGTATTGGACTTGCAACACCGATCTGCATTCTGATCTAAATTCCACAACACCTTGTGTTTGCCATGTGTTTTCTGATTGTAAACAGAACCCAGAATAATGTAAAAAGAGAGATGAATCCTACTGTGCCCTACAATGGCTGAAGCACTATTACACAAGTTACATTTCACAAACTACACAAACTAGACTGAAGTTCAGTGTCAGCCTCATGTAATCCTAATACCACTACTACTAATACCAATATTGATAATAATAATAACGATAATAATAATAATGATAAACATCAAGAAAAATGAATACTGGAATCGGAAGATATCCAAATTCAGATATCGGAATTGGATCAGAACTGAAAAAAAGTAAATCGGTATATCTCTAACCTGTATCTCCATCTTGATTGTTTTGGTGTGGGTTACAGTGTTTTAATGGAACTAGACGGCACTCTGCTTGTGGTGCTCAAAGTATCAAAAAAATACATTTAGAAAACTCAACAGCGATGTCTCTTTCCAGAAATCACGACCTGGTTACTCAAGATAATCCACACACCCTGTTGTGAGTAGTTTCATGTAGGAACTACTTTCTCTCTAGTAAAATGAAAGTAGCCCTGGTAGATTCTACTGCAGAAAGAAAGTAGTTCCTACATGAAACTGCTCATAACAAGGTCTGTGGATTATCTCTAGTGACTGGGTCATGATTTCTGGAAAGACACATTACTGTTGAGTTTTCTAAATGTTTTTTTTGACACTCAAGAAAAGTTAGACATCTTTAGTCGATATCTCCAAAATTCAACAACTCTAGACAGATGGACAGGTATGATATGAGTCACTATTAATCAACTGGAAGGGAAACTGAATGTCTCTAACATATGACATGTAAAAACATACACATCTCAAGGTAGCTCAAGACAAGTGGAGAGCACAGCAACAAGATAAAGTAACCATCAGTGAGACTGCAGCGGTACATGTTAGTGATTGTATGAAATAATGGGAAGAGGAAGAATATGTATTTTTGATTTTGGGGTGAACTGTCCCTTTAAACACTATATGCTGCCCCCTTTTTTGACTATTAGCAATTGACCTACTTTGTGAATCTAAAGTTAGCTGCACTCAAGGCAAAGGAGTGAGTTGATCGTTTTGCTTGTGAAGGGGGGGTCAGGGTTTTATCTGTGCTGCGCAAAGACACGGGGTTAATTGATGCACGCTGGTGTCACTGTGCCGATTGCTGGCTTTTTTGCCTCGCTGGCTTTTTTAGGCGGCTGTTTAACCCCATTATCTGATTAGCTGTATGTGTGGAGGTTCACAAGTATTTTTGTGTGTGTGAGAGAGAGTCCTAGTTGCCTCACAAAGATGAAGAGCTCTCTCTTTACCTAAGGGGGATGGGGTTTGACAGTACTGTAGCGCCCCCACCCACCCTCCATCCTTCTATCGAAGCCCCCCCACCCTCTCCTCACCCACCATCCCCCCACTGCTGATAAATGTGTTTTTCTTAAAGGAAGGAGGTGGTTGGTTGAGAGGAGTCTCTTTTAATGTAGCTTTTTTTTCCTCAGTGTGTGTGTGCGGCTTGCTAATGCAGTGCAGGGCCGTGCTGCGGGGCTACAGGCAGGCAGACTCGGAGGCAGGCCCGCAACCTCGACCCCAGCATCATTTGTTTGGACGAGGGCCGTCAGCGCCTGTCGCGCGGCCCATGATGAAGTGTCAGTCGGTAATTGTCCCCGCGAAGCATCCACATCTCAGGGGGTGATGGGGGAGGGAGGGAGGATGGGGGAGGCAGGGAGCTGACAGAGAGAGAAATGACACCCTGGGCTCCTCCTATTCTCTCCTTCTCTCTGTCCTTTTCACTCCCCCCTTCTCTCCAGTTTTTCTCCCCGGTCTTCCTACAGCTGCACCTCATATGAAGGTCTGCTGTGTGCCTGGCTCAGACCAGTGGCCCCCATGGAGTTTCAGCAGGGGCCCAGTAGCAACATAATGTGTTTGTGCATCTACTGTACAGTTGCGTGTGTGTGTGTGTGTGTGTGTAAAGTTGCTCAGAGCAGGACCGTATGCCTCTGCCTCTGTGTATGCACAAGAGAATGTATGTTTAAAGGGTTAGTTTGGACTATTTGAGGTGGGTTGTATGAGGTGCTTGTGGATAGTCAGTGTATTACCTGCAGTAGATGGTGGTCAGCATGCCCCCAGTTTGGAGAAGCAGAGAGGGGGCCCAGCACGGAAGCTAACCAATGAACTGCTGTGTACGGGGTCAATAACACAAGGTATTTTAGCCACTTAAAAAAGGTCCACCTAAAAAAAATCATAATCAGTGTAAGTGTACACTATATTTGAAATATTTTCACTGCCATCAGCCAGCCTTTTCTGAAGATACACGGCTGTTATATAAGACAAATATTGCTTTCTCCAAACCAACCAAACTCCATAGGAGAAATCAGTAATTTTATCTCACAGAAGGCGGAAGTTGCTGGTCTACTGCTGCCTCGATTTGTTCGTTTGTGTGACTTCACTTAATTGGAAACTATCTTTAAAAACACAGGAGTCACACCATAACACAAACATACTAATCGATCAAGGCATCAGTAGATGAGCAACTATTGTGTTCTGAGAGGTAAAATTAGTGATTTCTTCTATGGAATTTGGTTTGTTTGGAGAGAGCAATATTTAGCTTATACAGTATGAAGGTGGTTTTCCACAGGGAAAGGCTGTCTAACGACAAAGTAAAGCGGTAGATTTCTCATTATATACAATAAACACTGTCCACATCGACAAAACAACTACCCACAGTCTTAAAGACAAAACAACACCTGAGTCAAAAACAAAACTGAAGGCAAAACAAAACAAAACACAACTATACCCACACACATCTACTCCACATAAACGCACAAGCTCAACATCTGTATCTTCATAGCTGATCAACTGAAGATATGTTAAATGTAAATAAACATGTATGTACGTCATATAACTCAAATATCATTCCTCTTTATTGAGTACCCCATCATTTATCCTTCATCAACTAATAGTTTCCACAATGAAACAAACTTTTAGATTGTGACCACTCAGTAGTTATTTACTTGATGGTATTATTGTCCTCTTGTCCTACATTGTAACAACAGCAATAACAAACAGGAAGACATGTTTAGGTGGTCTATATTTTTGTGACTAAAATACATTTTCTTGCTAACCCTGTCCACAACAGTTCTTTGCGTAGCTTCCTAAACTGGTACTCCTCTCTGCTTCTCCACACTGGGGGCTTCTAGGTACTATAGGTGATACAATGTCTATTGATAAATACCTCATACAACCCCACATAAACTACCTCTTTAAAACTTATGTTTTTTCCTTCCTCTATTATCCATCAAGCACTTCTCCTCACTCAGTCCTCCATGTTTTTTCTTCCTCATACTCCCCACGTCCCAATTATCTCTTGTGCCTTGTACTTAAAATGGGCAATTTATTTTGTTAAGAGTCCTCTTGAAACCTCTTTGGTCAAAACAGTGCCCTGCCTCCGCTTGCCCAATCATCTTGAAAATACATATATATATTTTCATCCCCCGCTCGTTTTGGTAATTAGATTTAGCGCGGGGGCTTATATTGATTGAACGATATCTCTATGTAATGAAAAGCTTTTACAGGACGCGCGGCAGCTATTTATAGCACGATCCATAATGGTGTTGCTGTACGGCGGGGGCCCTAATGCACATCACGCAGGCTCCTGTGCATAAATCGCCAGCGGAGGTATGAAGTCAGAGCCCAATATAAGTCCATGATGGAGGAGTGGGGGGGTGAAAAGACAGATAAGAGAGGATAAAAGAGAGATGGAGAAGAAGGAGAGACAAAGGATCAGGTGAAAGAGGGAGGGAGGAAGGGGGGAAATCTGAAAAACAGAATGGCGGAGAGAGGATCCAACATGGAGAAGACGTTACAGAAGATGAATACTGAAAGGTGGGCAGGGCAGGAAAGAGGCGACGCAGCCAAGAGAGACGAGGATATGAAGGAAACCACCTTGAGATATGAGTCCTATATTTCCTCCATAAGACACCACCTCTACGATGATGGGATGAAAACTGTAATGCATGCCAGATCAGTGACAGAGTTCCTTATAGAGGAACAAGTGGAGGTGAGGAAGGAAGAATGAATTAAAGAACAAAGACAGGAAAGCATGTGTCTGAAGAATGAAGGATGAAATAGAGCGCTGCAGGAATGAGTCCTAAAACACGGAAGTGAGTTGGCATATTAGCACTTTGTCACCTCATCTCAAAGTCAGTGTTTTTTTTTTTTATTTGCCTGAAATAAGGTATGACGCTAACACAAGCTGAAGGAACACGTTTTGTTCTATGACATGAAATACGTCAGTAAGTACCCCACTGGGTAATTTTGAAGCTTTTGTTTGCAATACCAAAAACCCATTTTGTTTAACATAAAGAGGCGAGTGTCTGGGCTGCCTTAAAATTTTAAATTGACTGAATTTGAAAAGACAACTTGAGGTAAATTTTGTAATGATTTTCTAATACTGTGATTGTGTCTCTTTAGAAACTTAATTTGACAAGTTGATTGAACTCTGTACAGTACATCCATTCAACTCAGAATTTCAAGTCAAAAGACTAATTAGATTTACTTACTTATGAAGGCGGGTGCTAGCAAGTAACTAAATGAGACTACAGCGATTGTCACGGACATTTAACGTCATCATGTCGAAAACTCGTCACTTAGTGGGGGTGATGCTGAGTCATGCGACCGTGGTTTAGTTTGCTTATAGCCAGACATTAGCTTTTATTTCTAGCGATTGCATTTACATCTCAAAAATCATAAAAATGTTGTTCATTTGTGAACATTATCAGAACTCTTTGTTTACCACGGAGCTTATTTTCTTCACTAATCCAAAACCCACTGGAATAATTCTTTTGCCCTTTTTTGGAGGGAACCAGAGCAATACTGACTTCCTGGTTGGTCATCCCTGTAGCACTCTATAAGGGACGGATATAGGGTGGGGTGATTTAGCTGAGAAATATATCATGATGATATGTTTTATTGCAGTCAATATAGATAATTGTTTATCTCTGACTTATTTTTAATAAAGAAAAAGGTTCAATTCAACCACCCAGGAAATAGAAAAACAGAAAACTGCCATACTGGTGAGCTGACCTGTCCTTTTTTATTAACAATTTCTTCACTGTCAGCACTCGTTTTCTCTCCCCACACTGTTTCTGTTGCACGTCACCCACAGGATGCTTCATTATCGAAGGATATGATGGGCTGTTTATGAGCCAGGGCATATTTATGTTCTTTAATGGCAGTTTGAATCGTATGCATTCAAGTAAACTATTGAACATTTTATGTTCATTTTTTCTTGTTGTGACTTTCTATTGTCAATACATCACTATTGTGTTGTCACCCAAGACACGAGGCTGAATGAAGAGAGGAAGAGTAAAAAAAACATGATGTAATAAAACAGACCAGAAGATGGAGACTCCATTATTTTGGTGTGTGTCTCCCTATGACACCCTGAGGACAGCAGGTGAATTAGGAAGGGGACAGATGGGAGGCCTCCAAGTCCTCGTCCCACTGTCTGTGTGTCTGTCTGTTGGTTGGCTGCAGGTGGGACACAGCCTGCCACGCCTGCTGTCTAAATGAGGAGCCCCTCTCCTCTTTCTCTTTCACACACACACACACACACACTCTCGCTGTCTCTCTCTTTCTCTTTAATGGGGCACTGGCCTGGGGCGCTAAACCAGCTCCCTCCGGAGCAACACACACACAGCATGCACACACACTGATCACACATTACAGACACTCCTGGATGCCCTTGTGCATGGTGTGATACGCACACACACAGAGAGAGAAAGGGAGAGGCAAGGGAAACCACAGCCTCCCAAATTATGCCCCAGTCTGTGAGATGATGAATCTGGTTGGTGATTAGTTAGTTGAGGAAGGAGGCGCACTGCTTAGGCCCTTTAATGGGCTATAATTTGGAAGATAACTGTATTGTCCTATCTCTCTTGACATTTAAATCTAATCAGACCCTGCTGGTTAGCACTGTGGTCCAAGACGAGGGAGCCTGGGAGGGATGAAAGGCTGCTAGCAGAGAGGGACTGGCCCACAGTGGAGCATTCATCCCTCTGGGCTCAGGCTAAGCAATTAGAAAACAAGGCCCAGCCACAGACATTATTTCCTGCATTCCCTTTTTTAAATTTATTTTTGTTTAACTGACAATCATTTACTTTATACAGCCTTAAATTCAGTAACAGCAGAGGCGGCAAAAGTACACACATTTTTTACTCAAGTGGAAGTACAGATAGCTGTGTAAAAAGACTCTTCTTCTTCTTTAATCAAGTTAAAGTGAACAAGTACAGGCTCTGAAATGTACTGAAAAGTATAAAAGTAAAAAGTTGCCCTCTGAATGACATTTTACGGGCAGTTTCTATGCAAAGCAAAACCTCCTCTTTTCTCTGCAGTGGAGTCTTTCTCTTGTCTTTTACATTTTTTACATTTTTTAGGTATTTTGCATATTTTCAGTTATTTTCATCTTTTTTTGCCTTTTTGGTCTGTTTTGTCTTTTTCATTTTTTTCATCTTTTTTATCTTTATTTGTCCTCTTTACGTCTTTTTCACCTTGTTATGTCTGTTGTGCGTGATATGCACTGATGGATACACCAAGGAATTGTCTTTTCTGTGTGTCAACGTCCATTCAGGTTGAAAGTGGTCTTGATATGAAAGCGATTATGCAAAATAAAAGTCATTAATAATTCCCATCAGATACATTAAAAATAAATTAATAAACCTGTTTTGAAAATGTGAGGAGTAGAAAGTAGAAAGTACAGTCCCTGAAAACTCTGCTTGTGTATTTGTACTTTACTATCCACCTCTGAGTATCAGAATAGCATAGCAACAGATACATACAAACTCACTTCCCCTTCCACACACACACACGCCCACATACACACACAAACACCACTAGGGAGTCACTCCAAGGCCTCTCCTCTGCTCCTTATTACCACAGATGAGATGCTCAGTTTGATTAACACTTCTCTTTCATCCTCTTCATTAGTGGAGGAAAGCCACTGCAGCAGCCGCGGCCCATGAAAAGAGGGCATGAATTAGAATCCACTTATTCCATAGACTGCCACTAATTCCACACAATGGCGGTTAATGGTGGGGAGTAATAGGAAAAGGGTGTTTCTAATTGTTTCTTTGGATGGTGTGGTGCACGCTGCAGCAGCTGGTTCTGCACAGCAAAACCAGAGAGAGCCTGAGCAAAGGCCAAGGCCGGCGTTGGAGGGCCCGCGCGACTCTGTTCGATAGAACTCATGAGCAATAAATGCGCGTAGACGAGCCAATTTCCTCTGGCGAAGCGTCTTGTGGAGTGGAGGAGCTGGGCCCCAGTCAATGAGAACCACCTGGTGCTGAGGGAAGTGATTAGGGTTGGCACCACAGTGAGCGAAGAGCTGTTTTGTTAAGGAGGATTGAGATGAGGAGGAGGGGTCGGGGAGCTCACCCGAGTTTGGTTTGTTGGAGAAATATTGACGTTGGGTTTTTGTCACAGTGAGATCTGAGGCACAATGTTGTTCTGTTGGTGCCCAATTAGAGGGAATTATTTTGGTTAGAGCATGTGTTTTGGGTTTTGACGCTGGTGCTGATTGCTGAGCGGGCTGGAGCGTGGGACATGCCACAACAGTGAGGTTGTGGGTTCAGCTTCAGACTTCACACATACCAAGTTAGACGTCAAAATAGTTGAGATGGTTGCCAACATGGAGAAGATAAACGCTTTGTCTGTGCTGATGGGACTTTTATTGAAACCACAAAATTTGTCTGTAAATGCACAGAGAATGGTGATAATATCTGGATCTGTTGCAGCAGCCCACCCATACTGCTGACGCAGTCCGGATAAAAGTCCCATCAAATGACAGTCAGCGTATTTCATTGTACGGTACATCACTGTGACATTAAATGACAACAGCCATATAGAAACTGGACCTGGCTCGGTGATCTCAAGCTTATTTTGTCATATCAAGGACTCTAGATGCATTTATTTCAGGGGCCTCACTCTGAAAAATGTCCTTTTTGTGCCAGCTATCATTAGTCTGAACTAGGATTACGTAATTAATTGCAATATTATCGAAATTGCAGCAGTGTGTCGTATCCTAATTGCAGAACCAGAACCAAATCGCAAGTTTTTGAAAAACCCTGGCCTAAAATTCTTGCTCTGTTTGTTTGGTACAGACCCCAACAAATATCATATAATTGATTTTAGTATATATATATTGTTTAGTAAAAATGAAAATTGTAAGGCATAATGATAATTCCCACTGATGATATCACATATCGCAATTGTAATTTCAGTCAAAATAATCGCAAAACTTGCGTTACGTGTGGTATTAGCGCCATTCTTTTGTATGTTTTTGCAAATTGCTTCATTTATGATAAATGAAGTTGTTATGTCCCTGAACTCAAGGTCATAGCGATGTTATGTGTAACATCACTGCCCACTGGGCAACTTCATGGTCTAAACAAACTAGCTGCTGAGGGCTAGTCATAGTTGCCAAACAATCTTTTTCATACATGGATACATTGTTACTTTTGAGGCATGTCTATCAAGTAAATTTACATATGACAGCAACCACGCACACTGCCGCAAACACACAGAGCAGATCCAGCCGGCTTCTGTACAACAACGAAACTAACGCAGCTTGCGCAACAGTGTAAACTTTCCCAAAAGGCAATGAAAAAACAGTTTGATGTACTACTGTCGTGATTTAGTTGGCTTCAAATGAGGCTTAACGTTCACACAGATTGTTACGACATTAACATTGCCACAGCCTGTGGTAGTGGTCACATTAGCTGTGCGGCGCGCTACAGGTTATCCTACAAAATAAACACTAAAAACAAAATAAACATGATAAAACTTACAGCCTCCAAGTTTGACTCATCCTTGAACTTGAACAGTTACCGGCCCTTGTGTTGCTCGTTGAATTTTTGAAGCATTGATTCATGGGAACATGGTAACATTGCTACAACAAAGTTGGGTGGAGCAAGAAACAGTCAATCAGATGATTGCTGTCAAGAAGCCATAACAATAATGGGTGTTTGTAAATCACAGCTTGGGTATTGATTTTAATATATAGCCTTTGTTTTCTCTCCTGGCTAACCTGGAGGTTTGTTTTAAAGCTCTATAAATATCTGAATACTTAAGTCTTTGCCTCGTCTGACTTCTGTTTAGTGTTGTGGCCACATTCCCAGATCTCAGCGATTAACTTGGTGAGTACCATGTTATTATTACCCATAGAAGGAGCAGCCAAAACTATGAAACAGTTGTAATAAACCAGAATTATCCTTTAAATTCAATAATACATGATTATGTCGCTCCTCATTTTCTTTGAGACAACCCCCCAGAGCTCAACCTCTGAGCCGAGCCACGGCACCATTCGTCTGAAGGCTCGTTCACTTTGATGTTATTTAATTTATTTGACCTTTTAATTTAACCAGGCATGTCAGGTCCCTCTCTGCTTCCTCGGCTGCTCGCAGCGGGCTCACACCCTGCGTGCGTGTGTGTGTTGTGGTCAAAAGGTTCAGTATTTCGTCGTAGAAAAGTGTCGCCCTGTGTGTGCGTGTGTGTGCGCGAGTGTGTGTGTGCCTTCCCACAGGGGTTATCATGGTTGAGTGAATGTTGGCTCGCGGACAGTAGCGCTGATCACATTTGATGATGGAAATACATACCACAGAGGATTGTGTGTGTGTTTATGTGTTTGTGTGTGTGTGTGTGTGTGTATACAAAGGCAGGGCAATGGCAGGCAGATCAAGGAGGTCATGATAGTCCTGGTTGTATTTCTTGCTGGAATTAATCCTTCTTTCTCTGCTTGTTTGTCTCTTTATTTCCTGCTGAATCTACCGTTGTTGCACCACTACGTTCTTCTCCTTCCTCTTTCTCATTTTCCCATATTCACCTGCTCTGTCATGCCATCAGCATGTCTACGTGTGTCCATCATTCCCCATCTCTTCATGTGTCTTCTGCTGTCCTACTCCCTGCCTCTGCCTAGTGTCCTCATTGTCCTTCTCTCTCTGTTTCTCCCCTAATCTTCCGTCATCTCTGTTCATCTCTTCATCCCTCCCCAGTCTGGATCTTGGCATTTAGGCCTCTAATTGAGCTGGCGTCACTTGAATACTTCATAAAGCAGGAACAGCAGAGAATCCCGTCATTGTTTTCTCTGCCCTGTGCTCAGAAAGAGTGGGCAGGCCTGCTCTGTGTGTGTGTGTGTGTGTGTGTGTGTGTGTGTGTGTGTGTGTGTGTGTGTGTGTGTGTGTGTATGAGAGAGAGAGGGTTAGAGAGTGGGATATAGAGAATATGAAAAATTTTGTAATTTTATGAATGCCTATTACATGTTTATTTGTATTTTGCTCACGTGTGTCCATTTCACAACCTCAGCTTTGTACCTCAGATTTTTTCACTGCAAGTTTGTGTGCTGAATGCATTGTTGCAAAGGATAAGATATCCATAATAACTGTTATATTAAAGGGATAGTTGGCAACAATGGTATTTCAGCCACTTAAAAAAAGCTAATCCACCTAATAAAAATCAATATAAGTGTAAGTGTACACTATATTTAGAATATTTTCCAGGCTTTCCTTTGCTGACAGACATCCTTTTCTGATGGAAAACTGCTGTTATAAGACCAATATTACTCTCGCCAAACCAACCAACTTTCATAGGTTTGCTGCTTCGATCGGTTAGTTTGTTTGCGTTGTCGTGAGACTTTCTGTCCACCATCTAAGTGGGATCGAAGTGCATTTTAAGGCAATTTTCTGTAACATTATCAAATGCTAATGTCTTCAGGTTTTAGATTGTTGGCTGTACAAAAACAACCTAAACAACTGATCGATCAATTGAAAGAGGAAAAAGTTAGTTGCAGTCCAACAAGTCAGATTTTCTATTTCTCTCTGAGTGTTTGATATGATGTCATGAGTCAGCTCCTAGCCAGTTCATAAACTTACAGCCAGTCTCTTTAAAAGTCTTAACGTGGAAAAAATAAGTGACGCGTTTCACATTTTCATCTGCAGAAGCAGATTAGATTTTTTTCTCAGCTGACACACACCATCCCCACCCCCTTTCCCAAAAAGTGAAATGAAGCAATAGGCTGCTCCTTTTCCAAAATGTGTTTGACAGCTACTTCGGCTCTCCACTAACAAATCCCAGCACACTCTTCTTGCGCACACACACACACACACACAAACAGACACAGACACACATACACACACACAAATACCTTGGAACAAATCCCTGGCTAGCTGCAGAGTGCTGCAGAGGTACTGATCAATCAGGGTGAGGTTGTGTGGTCTCCCCTTTTTTTTGATGCAGCACATAGTTGTAATCTTCACCTTTCGCTTTCTGCCTGCAGGGCCCTGGGGCAGAGTGTGTGTGTGCGAGTGTGTGTGTGTGTGTGAGAGAGAGAGAGAGGTAGAGAGAAGTAGCTGTACCTGAGACTCTCAATCTTTCAATGAGTTTGCTTTTTCAGGTGAGAGGCAGAAAGAAAGAGTGTGTGAGTGAGAGAAGAAGATGGAGGGAGGTAGATGGTCTGAGTTCTCAAGTTGCAAACGGAAAGAGGACCCACTGCAGGATGCCCTCCAGGCAGCTAATGTAGCTAACACGCACGCACACACACGCATGTGCGCACACACACACACTGACACACACACAGAATAAAATTGATGGAAAAAACTGAAATATGAAACAGTGGCAGCACACATCAGCACATACAGTAAGAGACAGAGAGCCCACGCGCATACACACACTGACATGTACACCGAACTGTCTGCGTGTGTGTATGTGTGTGTGTGTGTACATGTCTTTGTTCTGTCTGGCTGTCCTCTTGGCACGTAAATCATAATGGATCTCATTATCCAGCTGGGCTGGCTTGGTGGGGCCTGTCTGGCGGGAGATGATAGCTGGATGGCTGAGGGGTTGCCACCATTCACACACACACACACACACACGCACACACACACATACAGACACACATGCACGCCGAGCTTTAGCCATGTATGCATGTTATTTAGCTGGCATAGCCACTGTAGGAGCATATACATTTAATTCTGACTCATATACACTTTTAGGAATAAGGGTTCCAAGAGGGTTCTTCCTGACCCACAACCATTTGCTTCCATAGAACTCTATTTTGAAGAAAAGGTTTGTCAATGGTTCTTTGTCAGACTAAGGAGGTTCTCCAAGGGTTCTTTGTACCATAATATATAAAAGTGCTCTTGGTAGAATCCCCTGCGAAGGTTTGAGATAAATCCCTTGTAATTTAAAGGTTTCTTAATAGCCCCCTCCCTCCAGGTAGATGCTGGATAAAACCCTTCTTGGTAGACCTCCCTGGGTGGGTTCTAGATGAAATCCTTGGAATATAAAGAGATTCGCGATAGAGCCCCCTGGGTGGGTGCTCAATTAAGCCCTTGTAATTTAAAGTGTTTTTGGTTCTTGCTACATAAAACATTTGGAAATAAAAAAAATGTTCCCTTGAGTGGATTCTAGACAAACCCCTTTAAATATTAAGGGTTGTTGGTAGAACCCCTTGGGTGGGTTCTTTTTAGCATCCTTAGAAGGTGGCAAGGTTCTGGATAAAACCCCAGACAAGGTTCTGAACGTCTGGGTGGAACCATTATACCATAGAAGGGTTCTCTGTAGAACCTCTCAGAGGGGGTTCTGGCTGAAACATTTCACAGATGGCTCCAGGTGTAACCCTTTTATCTTCCAATCACAATTTATGCTGGGTTCTAGGTAGAACTTTCTGACAGGGCTCCAAGTGGAAGCTTTATAAAAGGTTCTACCACAAACCAAAAAGGGTTCTCTTATGAGGACAAGTTGAAGAACCCTTTATGGTTCTAGATAGCACCTTTATTTCTAAGAGTGCAACATCAACAACGGGACACACACACACACATGCGTGTGTGTTTGCAGCCCATCCAGACACAATGGACATTAGCGGCTCAGCTTGCCGTCAGACAGAAGGGGAAGTGATGCAGAGCAGAGGGAGGGACGGATGAAAAATGGAACTTATCGTCTTACTCCCTCTCTCTTGTCCCCCCCCCCTCTCCTGCCTCCCACCCGCCTTCCCTTTCTTTCTTTCTTTCTTTCGTGCTCCCCGTCTCCTATCTGTCACTTGTTTGGAGGACACCGGCAGATGCTGGTTTGTCCCTCGAGGTGAGCGGGGCTTGTGCTGCCATCTTTTTCCTCCTTATCACAGCGCAGTCTCCCACATAGGACGCAAGCAAACCATGAATCACCCGTGCAGGCCATGCAGAACACATCGGCTGTGAGGTGGTGGTGAAAAAAAAAGTTGTGTCCCAGTAAATCACATGTTTTGTACACAAACATATACACACGAGGCTGCAGCCGTGCGGTATCCGAGCAGTGCTGGCTTTTATGCTGTGAATACAGGCGGAGCAGTTGGTTGCTCGTAACACGGTTAGGGCCTACACCATTTGTCTGGACATGACCATTACCCAAGCCAATTACTGGCTGGTGTACAGGCGACTCGCCAACAACCTAATGTTTTCCCGTCATGCCTGCCCCCCTCCAAACCCCTCCCTTTAAAAACACACACACACAAGCAGAAAGAGGGGGTGAGGATAGGGAAATAGATAGAGAGGACGGATGGAGGGCCTGGGGCAAAACACCCGCCCCACCCCACCCGACTGACTGACTGATACAGCTAATAAACTTTCATTTAAGCTAATGTTGCCCTTTTTTTCTGTTTTCTCTCCCCCTCCTTCCTTATATTTCTCTCCTTGCTCTCTATTTTTTCACTTTTCTTTTCCACTTTCTTCCTCTTTCCATCTTTCTTTCCTGTCCGTGCGCCAGAAGAAGGGCTCATCCGAGCAATCGATGCGGGCAGCCCACCAGCCGGAAGCCCAGTTGGCCGAACAGCACACCACTCAATCAGTCTGAACAGCAACACAAAAGGGCTGCTGGCGACCAACAGAGGTAGACACACTCTCTATGTATACAGCAGTGGATCCTGAACTGAACTCATTTTATAAATCATGCACACATCCTGCAATATTTTTTTATTATTTATTATATTTTTGGCGATTTCTGATATGCTGATATTTACTAACTCACTTTGGCTAATTGCCGATGCCGATATGTGACCATATGATATTGAGTCTCTCCTGTAGTGACTTAACACACCTGCCCACTCCTGCTGTGATGGCCCACTGGCAGATGCAGACATAAAATAAAATGCTTTTAAAAATAAAGCACAATGCTTTTCAAAATAAAATGCAGTGCCTGTCAAAATAAAAAGCAATGCCATTAAAATTCACTGGGCAACATAAGAAAACAGCTGCTTACAGTTTTTTTTTTTTTTTTTTGCGGGTGCCTGTTTCTCTTTCTTCTTCACAAATTAGACATAATGATCAGGATGATCAGGAACTTTGAAATCCGTTTCATCAAAAAAACTTTCACACCACAGATGTACTGGCATCACGAGTGCACGATTGAAATCATATTGGCAGAATTACTGCTATTAAAAGCTAATAGCGATATTTCATTTTACAGCCTATACCAATGATGTGCTGATAATGTCTTGCACCCCTCCCTGCAACAGCAGTAACCACGAGTTTTATTTATCAAAACAGAGCCAACTGAAACAACAACACATCAAAGATTCAAACTCATCTCTAAAATAGCTGTGATTGGCCGGAACGGTTTGGCTAACGTCTCCCCGCCACTGCCAACCCTTCTATCTTTGAATACTCTAAGTGCTATGCTAATTAAACTTTGAGACAAAGTAACTGCTATGTTTCTCTTCTATTTATAGCAGCTGAATGGGCTTTGTCTGAGACCACATTTGGCTCAGTGTGTACATGTGTGGTTTTCCCTGTGCTGGTTACCGTGTCAGTATGTGTTGACAGTGGACACGCTCTATACAACCACACTGCTCGCAGTTGCTGTACTTTCACGGTTTTGCTTGAAGGGTGTTTGCAGCAGATGCAGTATGTGTGTGTGTGTGTGTGTGTGTGTGTGTGTGTGTGTGTGTGTGTGTCTGCAGTGAATTCTAGGATTTGTGTGGGGTTTTATTACTTTGTAGCCTCTGTGTATGTTCACATGTGCCGTATGTGTTCTCAGTTAATCTGTTTTTAAGTGTGTGGTGGAAATGGGTTTCTGGTCTTTGTCTCAGTATCAGTTGAGCAAGGAAAGGATTGGATTTTTTCCTATTTTATCTTTTTAAACCATTAATTGCCTGCAATACGAGTAAGCCAGAACAGCACTGAAACAGCATATTCAGAAAGGACAGTGTTTGTTCAAGGCTTAACCCTATGTGTCCCAAAAGTGAAGTTTTATTCAACCTGTCTAAAACCCTAAATGCATTTAATTTGCAAAAATATATAACAAACTTTGATTGTTCTGATTTGAATACATACAAGTGAAACAGACACATACATGGACAGCCGTGGACAACGCAGGTGACTATTAGTTTGTTTATTTTCTGGAGTCTGCTTGGAGGATGCATCCCACACTTGCACAGTAGATTGGTGTCTGTAGTGACCACAAGTCTGGACTGGTCCACATGGCCACAACAAATTTGAGGTACGTGAGACATGGAAGGTAGAATACCGTCTTAAGGAACACTACTGGGAAGCTACAGAATGATAGAAAAACCTTGAAAAACTAAAAATAATGCACCAGTCTTCCCCTAATATGTTACCACTACAGAAGCTGTACAGGGGTTAGTTTTATCTGGCCTAACGCCTTAAAGGTTAATCTTGGCCCTTTCAAAGTTCAACATTTTTGTCAAAAGGGGAGCTTAAACAAAATCAACCTTGATTTCCCACCTCAAATCTGATTTTAATTGGTTGGAGAGCTGCATGTATAAAAGGTACCATAGAATGTCTTCAACAACAACACCCTGAGCCTCCCTAATTGAAATCATCCCTTCATGTGCCACAAGTCAGGATCCATTAAGACAGATTAGGCCCCAACGAACAGTAGACCGAGGCAAATCAGGGTCATCAGATGGCATGGACAGTCGGAGGAGAAATCCCTCTGCACATGCTCTCTCTCAGCAGAAGGACAGCCGAGGTGTGTTGTCAGGGAGCGAGGGGCCTCAGTGTGGCTGTTAAGTACACTATCCGGCTCACTCCTGTCAAGGACCTCTGCTAGCTTGTGATATGTGAAAGGGGAGTGTTTGATGTGTTGAGTGCACAGCAGCCTGAAGTAGAATTGCCTCCTTTCCCTCTTTTACCCACTGACCTACAGGCAAACACACACCCCAGTCACTCCATGTACTCTTTTTCTCTCACTGCTCTCTGAATTGCTTCTGATGCTTTAAGTGAGAAAAGAGAAGTGTCACCCCTCCCTCCAGAGAGGAGGTGGCAAAGGGGGAGAGAAATCTCCTGGGTGTGAAATAATGTGTACAGTGTTGCTGCATCCCTATTTCCTCCCTGCAAACTATATGTTTAGCAGAGGTGGATTTGTTTGATCTGAGCAGACTTCAAATCACTCCCCCACCCTGAATCCATACAGGGAGCAGGCAACAACATCATGGCGCACTGCATTCTGGGTAGAAGTCGCCACATTTTTGGACAAACTCTGATTTTGTCTACAGCAGCCATGAACACACAGGGACAATAAATGAATGGACTGGCTGAAGATCAAGTTAAAGGTTTCTCACCAAGAGGAGCTGATTAAGCAAGCAAAGGAGCGCCACTAACCCAGTACTTTACACATATTTACCTCAGCGTTGTACTAATCTAATCTAAATTATTTTGTTACAAGTATAAAAATCTTCGAATTGGAGTAATTTTCCATTATTTATTATTTATTTATTTATTTATTTATTAGGGTAACATGGTGTGCAACACACACAGACACAATCTTATCAAGGAAAATCATGTTCTTATCTTTCGAGGATGAGACTGTAGTGTTTTATAGGCTGATTTGTCTGAAAAAACAGAATTTCTTTGATTTGTTATGTAGATATACAGCCAGCTAGCTTTGCAAAGTTAGCCGTATAACATTAGGCAAAAAAATGACGACAAACAACACAGTGTGGCTACCCTACGCCATGTAAGCTGAGCTAGTGGTATGACTACTTAATAAGTTTGTAATATGTGTTTTGATTCTAACTTACCTGTTTGAAAATGCTGTGAACCCGCAAACATATGTCAGGAAATGTTGCTGAGGGTGATGTTTGTTTGTCTTACAGCTGCTGCTTTGAGTTAAATCTCTACTCCATTTGGGATGCGTTTCACACGTCGGTCGTGAAACAGTAGCACCACATTACCGCAACACTGCAGTCATGTGATGCTTACAGCGGGGGTTGAGCTCATTACCATCATCACCACAAATTTTATTTTGAAAGGTCAATTTCATGTTGAAATCAGTGCATTGACCTAGTAATACACCTAAGGATCTGCGCTGTCGCCCACAAGTCAGGAACACAGAACAAAAATAAACAAAATTATAAAGGTAGTCATGACAAACCGCCATCCTGCGTGAATATGTTGCTTTGTCACCCCGGTAAGAGAAAAGCCATACCGTTATAGGACAAGAGAATAGTTAAGCGATGGTAGTTGATAATATAGCAAGCGTTCACCATTAGATGTTTTTAAATTAGATACAAGATAAACACAATGTTTCCATCCACATCTACTCCTACCACCACTACTTAGTCTCTAGCTGCTGTGTCCCAAAATCCCACAATGCCCTGCGTTGCTCACCGCCGCTCACGTCACAGTCCCATTCTCTATAGGTGGAACCCTGCTGCGTGCTCATCCCTCTAAAGGTGCAGGGTCCTATATGCTCTGTCGCTGGAGGTGCGCAGTTACAGTAGGCGCGGCAGACAGTCTTAGTATTTTTTAATAAGACAGCAATAACAATAAATCCTACAGGCTAATCACACACTCGCCACTCTTCTTCTCTCCCCCGCCAAACCCGGAGCGATGCAGCATTACCCTGCTGCCGCCTTCAATTACGCCATTCATCATGCGTCTTATCTGGCCGCTGGTTTGATTGAGTGTGCAATGGGAGGCGTCGCAAAACCCCGCATTCTCTACACCGCCAATGTGTGTGTGTGTTTGTGTGTGTGTGTGTGTGTGTTGGGAGTGTTGACAGGAATGGAAAACTGCATTTGGGGGGCATGTGGCGGCAGGCGGGTGTATATGGGATGTATTGGGATGTATGAGTGTGTGTAGAGAGGCTGAAATGCAGAAAGTGTGTGTGTGTGCGTCTGTGTGTGTGTGTGCACGCCAGATCTACAGGAGTGTATAAATCAAACCAGATGATCGTCCCCCCACTCTGATCTGCTCTGTCTCAGCAAGCACATTTCTCTTTTTTCCCCTCCTACTGTCCCTGTACTTCCTTCCTCCCCTCTTTCTCCCCCTCCCCTCCTCCTCCTCCTCTTCTTCTTCTTCTCTGGAACAGATTTGTCTGGGGGCCCCTGTCTAATCTCCAGCAGGGCCGGGTGTTGGGAGACGGGCGACAAATTTTAATAAGCAACTGGGCGCTGTAATTTAGCAGCCTGGGAGGGAGATTAGGCTGATTGATGCTGGGCTCGCCTAATGGTCCAGCCTACGGCTCCCGGCCCAAATTGGTGGTAATGAAAGTTTTGTGCAAATTGAGATGGAGGAAAATAAGGCATCCTCTCATCTTCCGCTCACTCTCTCTATCTTCATTCATTCTTTGTATTCCCCTCTGTGTTTCCGTCTCCCTGTTCATTTTCTCCTCTGCTCTCTCTATCTTTTTTTGACAAGGTGTGTCTTTCTCTTCTTTATCTATTTCACTTTCCCTCTTTCCGGCTGTCTCTCATTTTCTCATGCTCTCCTGCCTCTCCATCCCTCTTTTCTTTTTTCATGCCCACCGCTCGTTCTGCCTCTTTACCGAAATCGATTTGTCCTCATCTGCTGCCTCTCCCTTTTCTCCTCTCTTTCACCGCTTTTCTCTGCTACTCCTGAGTCAGTTTCTGTCCCTACTTAACTCCATCTAGTAGCTTATTTACTTTTACTCACACCATCATTTGCTCCCTCCCTTCAGGAGATGCGTGTGTGTGAGTGTGTGTGTGTTTGTGTTTGCGTGCAGATGGGTCAGGAGGTTGTTGTCTGAGTCGCTCCTGTGTTGTCAGGACAAATTCGTCCAGATCTGCAGAGAGATGGGACGACAAGGCTGATGACTGTCTCTCCTTCCACCTCCTTGTATTCTTCTTTCTCCCTCTGTGTCTCTCCTGCTTTTTCTCTTCATCCAACCAAATCACTTTCAGCTGGCCTGCCACTCTGACGGGCTCCGTCTGCCATGCGTTATTAGACTGTGGAGATTTCCAGGCCACTTTTCAGGATATGGTGAATGCGTGTCAGTGTCCAGCACCTTGTCCCACTGGCAAACTCCATATTATTCCATGTATCTGTCAGACTGTTTTCAACATTGCACATTCCAGTAAGTTATACCAAGCAAATCCCACTTTAGTTATGGTTATTTTTCAGTCATCTGTTTAAGGTTTGAATCCAAAGTGGAAATAGACAACGTTTTTTGCTTTAACTTATCAATATGAAGTAAATTTGATTGCACAGTGTAATGGCTGTGGAATGATAACATCTTCCACATTTAGATTGCTTCCTTACTCTCAAACGTGTGCGCACAACCAGATTTTAAAATGATGGCGCATCACATTCAACAGGATATTATTAAGATTACTGTGCTAGAGGGAGCACGATCTCACTCACTGGGATCATGATTTTATGTGATCTCATGTTGTAAAAAACACAAAGACTGACATGGTGCAACAGCTTGCTGCGGTAATGCTTTGCAGTGAGACAATAAAACGGAACGTGAAAGCAGTTTGAATGAGAAATGTGTTTGGTAAGACGTGGTCACTGGTTGTCTATTATTTAGTGAGAACTGGAGGTGTGATTTTAATGTTTAAGTAATGTAATGTGTTTGAGATAAAGTTTATTGTGGTTTGGCAACACCATCAGCTGCTCAGCTGCTTCCGTTTACTTGTAGACTTGTCTCTCTGGTTGTCCCGCTATTGTCACAATGATGTAATGATCCAGATTTTAACTTGTAAAAATCAAACATGTTTGAAGATGTGGGTGGCCCCAAGGAGTCTGCAAGCAGGTTGGAAAGCTTAAGAATGGATCTGTGAACCCCTCACATTACCAGATAATCTGGGCCAGAATCCTCCGATTGTTGGGAGGGGTGAATCTGAGGTAAATCGGGCCAAAATTTCTGTCATCTGAGCCCGACTTAAGCCTCACTTTCAGTATGTAGATCTGTCTTTCACTGGCCTTGATATTTCCTGGGAAAATAGAGGCTTGAGTTAAGGACTAAATGAATAAACAAACTCACGCTTTTACTCATGTTTTCTTCTGACGTTACTCCTCTCTCCACCCCGACGCCAACCCCTGCTGTAGTTACTTGTTAATGCCAAGCAATAATGTTCAAATTATGGTCTCGATCATAACTCTGAAAGGACGCACAGCTGCAGTCTCCGTGGGTGCCTGTTAGTTTTGTTTCTACTTTTTGGTGTCTGTTTGACACGTTGCTCAGTAGATCATGTCAATAGTGGCTGCACAGACAAGTCTGCGTTGTCACAACAAATTAGAGGTATCCTGATGTCCACACACACGCTCTGATGACAAAATCTACGTCACATGGAGTGTAGCAGACTGTCACACACTTGTCTTATGTTATTACTCTGCAATGCAAATCAATACATTAGCTTTTTTTCCAGGAAATAGTAGGGAGTGTTGAAAAACTGTTTGTCTCCACTTTTCAAAGTTTGTCATAGATGAATGCATTGCTGCTCTCTGTTACTGTACCAGAAGCTTGCTTTGAATTAGAGGTGTTTTAATATACCTGTCTTGATGATAACCATGATGTTTAAAAAAATGAAATATTGATATCATGGCAATAATACACATGTAATAATAGTGTTCAAATAATCCAGTTTCTCTTAAACATTCTGTTTGCTCTTAAATCAGTTACAGTTATGGTTACAGACTTTCACTTCACCTCCCGACACTTGTATTTCAAGTGTGATTAATTTGCCAATCAACAAAGTTAATTTTCCCCCCAAAATTTACTCTGGATAGCATGATAATATTGTTATTGTGAATTCTGTTGGCCATGATAATGGTGTAATAAAAAACTGATAGTGTGACGGCCCTACTTACTTACTTGCTTGAATAAATAAAACAATAACAATGATAGCTAGAAAAGAGTGCCACATACAGAAACACAAACAGTATAAACATGAAATTGATTTAAAGAGAGATTTTTATCAGAAGATACTCTGTTACTGAAGCACTACAGCAGTGAGTGCTCTGCAGTAAATATGTCAAAATAAAATCAGTGTAGATTTCTGCTTGTGTGGGTGTATGTGAGTTTGTGTGAGGCACAGGAAACTGAGGTTTCATAAGTCAAGCATGAGCAAACGTGTGTCTTCACTGAATCTCCAACTTCCTTTGACCACCACTCCCTTAAGAGGCAGAGGGACAAAAGCAGAGAGAAAAAACACTATGTATGAGTACAAACTGCAGAGAAGTGAAGACTGGCCGTGGGGAAAAAAACAAGAGGGAGCTGATGGCGCAGAGGGTGGGCAGTGCTAATCCAGCAGTAATAGAAGACCACAGTGCTTTATGTTACATTTGATATTATAAAATCCCCTGAGAATGGATGTTATGGCGTAAACTCACATGGGATTTCTAACCCTCTAGGAGTTCAGCTTATGATGTGTGTATACGTGTACTGCAGAGGGGTGTGTGTCCGGATGTGTGTACATGAGCATGTGCATTTTGTCATCTTCCATACAGTCAAACATTTCCCTGCGTGCATGCGTGTGAGTGGGCGTGCGTGTGTGTTAGCCAGCTATCCAGCTCACATTCCCCAACAACAGAGCGACTGTCTTCTGGCGCTTTTTCAGTCCCCCTTTCTCTTAACTCCCACACAGCTCTCTACTTGCGGTATTTAAAAAAAAAAAGACGATGCTGCCGAACTTGTCCTCCTCCTCCCTCGCTGCCACGTTGAGTTATGCACTGATCTATCATTAATAGCTTCATTAGCATTTTTTCCCCTCTGAGGTGCTTGTGTATATAGTTCAAACTACAGCACGGATGCTCACATCATTAAACAAGCGAACATCCTGAATTCTCTCTATGACAAAAAGCGGAGGTGGGTAGGAGGAGGTAATAATGCCGATACACTTGGAGAGTTCCCAACATAAAGCGTGTACACAGTCCCCAAATAAGCATTCGCTCCGTTGTTCCCCTTCAAGGCCTCCTGTAAAGTGTGTTTCCTAACTCGTATTGCACAACCAGTGCCCTTTTGCAACATCTCTGACAAATGTGAACAAGAGGAGCTTTTATTCCAGACTTAATCTGCACTCCAACCAAGGCTAGAGAGAAAACGAGCGAGGCGACCAGTTTGATCCAGCAGAGTCGGGTAGCTCAGCCCGTAAATGAGTGGCAACCGCCTGTGAAGTTTATCTTGGCGAGAGGCGGCCCTTGTTGATTGCTCACCAAAGTCTGTGGTTGGGATCCCAGACAACACAATATAATCTCGCTCCCCGAGTCCCGACGACTGCCGAAAATGCAATGTGGTCGAAGGGCTGGTGTGGGTAATTTCAGATTGGATGTGGCCTCTCTCCACAGGAGCTGTTAAGGCTTTGTAAGGTTCACACTCGGCTGGCCAAAGTGGTTTGTTAGAGTTGATTGTTTATTTTTCTTGGGGAGGGAGGGAGAGGGAGGTTTGTATGTATGAGATGGATGACGGAAGCGCAGAATGTGGCTTGGACCATAAACTCGTGGGAATTCTTAGTTCCTGGTTTCCCTTTTACAGTCGTAGCTTGTTTAAAATGTCCGGTGGTCAGGCGTGCAGTAATTTGGCACTGCTCAGCACGTTGCACAAGTGTTTATGCAAGCCAGTACGCCTAGATGTTTCTTGGAGAGGCAGTAAGACAGAGCCATTTTAATAAATAAGCCCTCGGGACACCAGGAACAATGGATAATGCTTGGCTGCTCCCTTTACTGTTTTCTCTCCTGCTGGATTTGGTTTCAGCATGGTTTGTTTGAAGGTTTTTTAAAGATATGGTGTGATCACTTTGATTATCCACCTCCTTGTGATTATCTACGTCCCATGATACAGGCTAGTGGAGGAGCAATAATGCAAGAAAGCAAGAGCATATGAATAGCCTCTGTTTGCTGAATGCTCTCCTCCCACCTCATAGTTTTATGGTGGCTGATGCTGTGAGATATTAAATGGGCTGACGGAGCGCTTTGATGTTCCCCTCCATGTGATCGTGGGATATGCCTGATAGTATGGGCTGCGGGGTAGTGGAGGGGGGGGGGGGTTGTCCGTTTCTCTGGCTGGTTGCAGAGACGTGAAGTGGGGTGGGGGAAAAATGAGGGCCGTATGGCGGAGGTGGAGGAGGGAAGGAGCACGGCAAGGTGCTGATGGGAAAGAGACGAATGGCGTGCCAGTGTCAGAAGTGGTCATGTGCTGAGGAAAGAGTAGGGGAGAATGAGAGGGAGGATGGAAGGAGGGCTTGACTGATTAACCTGTTTACCTCCCAGAAAACGCTCTGGGCACCATTCTGATTAAAGTTCAGTCTTTCATCTATCATCGCCATGGCCGGCTTGAGCCTTCAGAGCTGCCGATACCAAACGCTGTCAAAACGATCGAGCGTCCAACCTGAGCCACCACCATTCCAACAGCCAACATAACACTCACGACCTGTGACTTCATTTACATCTCATCAGCTCTTGACATGTCAGGAACCCGCGTCCTTAAGGCTGATTTGTGCTTAAGGATAGATACAGATAAGGCCAGACCCTGCTGGTCATACTCTTCATTCATTTCATCCAGTTTGTCCATATTTGTGCACGTTTTCAGAAAACGTTCATATACAAACGAAACAAAAAAATTCTTAAGTATTGGAATGAGATTTGTTGTCAAAAAGACTTCTCCTTCCACATGTTGCGATGTATTTTAGACCATCGCCGACCATGTCCGTCTACAATACTGCCTCCGCTTTTGCCTCTTTCTCAAGAGGTGCATTATTACAACCTCACTAGTGTCACTATTTTTGTTGTTGTCAGAAACTATTGACTCTTCTTCTTGTTTGGGGTAACATATGACAGCATCTTCTAGTTGATGTACTTCTAAACATCCATGCCAACATTGAGGACAGATGGAAGTATGTAGGGCTGGGGGAAAAATTGATTCAAGTTTTTTTTTTTTTTTTACAACTTCTGAATTGATTTTTTTGATTTCTGAATAGATTTATAGATAATTAGCACTTTGTCTGTTTGCTCGGTGCTAAAACATAAAGGGAATGACCATTAATGCGATAATGGAAATTACACTTGCAATCAGTAATATTATCTTAACAAACTGAACCATTTTACTTAACATGCGTAGCATAAAACAACATGTGTTCCTACTACCAGGCATATGTTTCCTCTGCTCTGAAAACAAACTAATAGCTGCTGACTTCACATTTCTAAGTCAGTATGTTAGTCTGGCTTCAACACGCCACACTGAAGAACTATTACTTATTCTTATGGCACAACCTAACAACAGCTAAATGTAGCAGTTTATGTCAGAAAATATTTAATTTATTACTTTTCTAAGCACTATAAGTGATGCTGCTGAAATAAAACTCAGAAAAACTGACTGACTTGACGTGCATTGTTTGTGTAAATAGCACTCATGATATATAGTCTCTAGAAATGTATGATTTAACTTTTTTCCCATGGTTGTAATATGGAAAAGCAATGTGGAATTGCTATACTTAAGAATCACAGTACATATAGATGAGGCAGCCAAGTATTGTGATGGTATCAAATCAGGAGTTAAGCATATCGTCCCACTTCTATAAGTATGTGGGCAGTGGCAGTTACATTTTTTGAAACGGACGCATCTATTTTTGTAAGCAAAGCGGGGCATAAATGAGCCTTTATGATTCTGTTCTCCCTCATATGTTGAGTTTGTATGTATGTTTCTCTTTATCTCCTCCTCCCGCTCTGCTTCTAAGCTTCTTGTTCTCAAAACTCACTGGGAACGGTGCTTGTGTGTCTCAGCCCGTTTCCTCCAGTGACGTGCTTTCCCAACTCAAGGCTTTTAGCACCTCCAGCATAATACGATTACACCCGTTTGGGGACGTGATATTGTCAACGGCTTTCTAAAAATATCCCTCCAGTCCAGTCGCAGCAGCACAGCAGCGCTGTGAGTGGACTGAATGCAGCGACGAGCAGAGGCACCGCTGCACACAATGTTCTGGCCACTCAAGCACAAATGTTAGCCCTTTAAAAGCTTTTTGCACCGTCATAGACTCAGTGTGTGTGAGGACAGCCGGATGGTAAAATAGAAGACAGGGGTTGGCAATTAGGTCCAGGCCATGGACCATAGGGGTTAGTGAAGGCAACTCAGGTGCAGTGGGGATGCAGACCTGAGACTTCCATGCAAAATAAACAGCATCAGTTGTTCCAGCAAACGTTGGCCTCCTCGATTTCAATCTATTCCCTCCAGTGTCGATCTTCTTAGATCTCTATTCTCCCTGCTTCTCGGCGATGGGTGGCAGAAAATTAGGTCAGTGCTGTGTTTGATCGTGGTTTCGCTCGTTCCCGGGGAGCCACTCCAACCATTTTTATTTTAAAAACGCTCCTTTGTTTTCCTGCTCATTCTCCGTCTCTTTCTCTAATCCTCTCTCACTTTATCTTCCATGTTCTGTCTTTCCTCCTGCCAGCGAAAGTTGACTGAAAACACATGGGCATCGGCCTGCCTAGTCATGCCTCAGCACACGATCCTCGGTGTCAGTCAGGCCAAACAGCAAAACACAACCAGCTTTCACCGAAGTTATGCTTCTTGCTCTGTGTTTTCAAAACACCAAGGTTGATGTGGAATCCATTTATTTGACATTTTAGCAGTTTGTACTACAAGGAATGGATTTGTTGTATTATTTCCCAGAGATATGAGTGGCAGGATGTTGTTTTAGGTTGCTTGATACGTAAGGATATCTTTAGAACAGCATTTCCCATTTTGGGTTGCAACCCAAAATGGGTCGCAGATTTGTTTTTATTGGGTCACCAATTGGTTGAGTAAAATGCATACCATATTTCCTCAAATCGTGACCGGCAGTACAGAATGAGAGACAGAAAGCCATTTCCTGTGATGACAACCCTTAAATGACAATCAACACAAGGGTCAAGAACTTTTAAACAGGGTGCTAAAATACAGCAGAGGTTAAGAAATGTAACAGCCACCTCACTAGTGGTTAAATCTATAAACTAGCACAAAAATTACAATTAGGCTAATGATATTAACCACCATGACCTGCACAGAACATGGTGCAACACTAAAAAAAGAAACACTATTTTGGAGCATGAAACAGCTTACTTAACAGACCACTCAATCAAGGCATGATGGGAAATGTGGGTTGTCACAACAGTATTTTAGTACGCTGCCTCGTTCTTATCCTTTCTTAGTTGCCCTGTTAATGTTACTGCATTATGCTGTTAATACAAACTCAACACTTCCCTGTTTCAGTGGACAGTGCAAGTTTGTTATCAGGTGGTGAGAAATTACACTCAACAAATTTGATCATCACTGTGATGTAATTTCATAATAAATATAATTAAAATTCATGGTATGTTGAGTTCTTTTTGAGTTTCTAAATTTCTAAAGATTTTTTTAGAAGTTTGGGTACCTGGAAGACATCAAATTTGGCTTTGGGGTTGAAAAAGTTTGGGATCGCTGCCAAAGTTAAATGGATAAAAAAGGAAGTATACTGTATATGTCAGGGTTTCCCACAGAAAAGTCTTTTGATGAGGGCTGTTAGCCAAGTGCCTTTTTTTTTTGGACATTGTCCCGGCATGGCCCAGTAACAGACTGATGGCAGCATTAAGGTAGGGCCCTATAGTTTCTGCAGTAACATAATCACAGCCAAAATTACGGAACTGAGTATTTTAAAAAGCCATAACACACATTTCATTGAGCCATACTGGGCTAAAGGCTGACTGGAGATTTGAAAATATTACTAAGTAATGTGTTGTTATTAATAAATAATTTACTTTTTGGGAAATAAGGTCCCATTGGAGACACCGAAAGGGGAGGGACTTCGTCTCTCTACAGTGCATTCATGTTTTTAACCAACAAACAACTACTCCATCTGTGTTTCCAACTGAGCCAGCCCACTGTAACTGTTGTTGAAAAAACATTTCTTAAAAAAACATCCCCTGAAAATAAAATTCCCAGATGGTTAGGCCCAGTGGAGGGTCAACTTAGGCCCAATGGGCCACTGGGCTTGCAATACACTGGGGAAACCCTGTATATTGTTGTTTCTAAAGTGAATATGACAGTGAACATGGAGATTCGTCAGATTTGGTTTAGGATTGGATGGAAAAAATTTGGATTTTCACTCGTGTTTTTGAAGATTTGCCAATTCTACTGTCATGTGTTTCTTCAAACTTGCATATAAACACAAACATGGCTTGCTGTTGTTCCATTCTGGGCTGATGAGGGCATATGTACCCGTGTGTGCACATCTGTGTACACAATATTAGCTTAGGGAGTGCCATTATTGGTCTACATGGACCCTAACCCTGGGGGCAACAGGAGAGGTTTAGGTGATTTCACTTCGGTGCAGACAGCCTATATGGTGTTCCAGCAGCCGGTGATGGACTGATTTAATCCTACTGATGGTGCTCATAAGACACAGGAAGAGGGTTAGACAAGTGTGCATGTGCACACACACAGAGAGTCACCCTTCAGTCATACATGTGGACATAACGGGAATTGTGTGTGTGTGTGTGTGTGTGTGTGTGTGTGTGTGTGTGTGTGTGTGTGCGTGTGTGCGTGTGTGTGTGAAAAAGATAGGTCAGCAGGGCTAACACAGTCCCCTGGCTGTTCTCAAGGTTAATGCGGGACTGACAGCAGCTTCTATTAGTGGCCTTCAGATGGTTTCCACCCCCCATATGTGGAGCTGATTCATCCCGGTGGCAGCGGTGCATTAAGATGTAACAGCTTCACTCCCGGGTGTCACTCACCCCTTTAGACAGGGCCTACATCATAATTTTACATTTCCTATTAACTGCTATTGTCTACGCTCAACCACGATGGTCCATTAAAGGGATAGGTGCTGCCGTTACCACCTCATTCTCACGTGTCACTCAACTCTTCCTATATGTCATTATTTCATGTCGTCCCATTGTCTGTTAATTGAAATACCACAGACATTGTCTATATGGTCCATTAAAGGGACAGGAGCCTTGTTCCTGAGTGTCACCACTGCTTTAGGTGCTATCTCATTAATTTTCATAGTCTGTGTTTGACTTACACGTGCGCGGAGAGGTGGGGCTGAGGAGAGGAGAAAAAAACGCCATCAAGATGAAATGCACACTGGCATGCATGTTGAAGATCACCCAAACCATCCAAAAGCTCATTTACATTTTAATTCAAAGACATTAAGCAGATGCTTGTATCAAGTGCAGGTTGATGTTTAGTGTCTTGCTCAAGGACGCTTAGGTGAGAAGGGTTGCACGCTTAAATGAAAACAGTCAGATAAAGCCATTTTCTGTTTTTCATGGTTAATAGTCACATTTTATATTTAGTTGCTTTGACAGTCCCAGTGTGGTGTTTTTTTTTTTCAGTGGTTCCATTATATCTAATGACCAAAGTGGAAGCTAGCACACAGATTGGCAGGCAGCTTAGTTGGAAAAGACTGGAAAAAAACAACTGCATCACAACTGGAAAATGGTAGCAGAGAGTGAAGTTAAAAAGAGCAGATACAGCCTACAGTTGAGAGGGGGAAAAAAGCCATCTCCTGTTTCCAAATGTGTAAGCATGATTTATTTTTCAGATTATTTGAAGTGGGGTTGTATGAGGCTCTCATCGATCGTTAGTGTATTAGCTACAGTGGGTGATGGTCAGCACCCCGGGTTTGGAGAAGCAGGGAAACGCACCAGCACAGAAGTGAAGCAATGAAACTGTTGTGTACAGGGTCAGCAACAAAAGGTTTTATTTAGATTATTAATAGCAATTTAGACTATTTTAACTGCTTTACCGTCACCTTGCCGTTTTTGTCGATAAACTGCCGTTATACAAGCCATGCATTGACTAACAGATCTAGGCAACGATAGACCAGCAACTCCTCTGTTCTGCGAGGTAAAATGACTAATTCTGTTTATGTAGTTTGGTTGATTTGGAGAGAGCGATATTTGGCCTGTATGAAAAGAATATAGTGTATAGTTAAATGATGGATGTTTTTTAAGTGGCTTAAATAACTTTTGTTGCCGACCTTGTCCAAAGCAGTTCATAGCTTCACTTCAGTAGTGGTACTCCTCTTTTCTTCTCCATACTGGGGGCACGTTGACTGCCATCTACTGTAGCTAATGCACTGACTATCGAGAAGTACATCAAATGACCCAACATCGAATGGTCTGAACTGTCCCTTAAAAAGTAGATTATCTTTGGTTATTTAGAGATACCGGGGAGGACAAAGTCTGTGCAAAGGTTTGTCTTACAAATATATCCGATTCCCAAATTAGCAGCACTAAGTAGTTAAATGTTGCAAAGGATCATAATAAGCAGGACTGGCAGAGCGTAGAAGGGTGTGTGTGTGTGTGTGTGCGTTGTGTGTGCCTGGGTCCATATGAAGAGTGATGATGTTGTTGACTCACTGTCGGCCGGATGCCAATCAATCAATTAACCAATCAATAGTCATCTTGTGAGCGCCTAAGGACACCGGAGAAAATCTCCCAGAAACACTCGAATCAATTACTTTTCGCCTCAGCCCCAGACTCACACACAGGTGACACACACACACACGCACACGCGTACACATACACAGTTTCATTGGTACAGTTATATATTTATACATATGCAG
>JAJHUR010075472.1:0-10411 GCA_027495735.1 Lutjanus campechanus | reverse complement strand
CTGATTATTGTAACTCAGCACAATGCTTGTCACTATTTTCCACCTGTTGTGTTTAATGAGCCGCCTGTTGAGGCAGTGGAGGAGTTTAAGTATTTAGGAACCTTTTTTGATTGCCCTTTAAGTTTTACAGCCAACGCAAAACATATTTAAAGAAATAACAAAACAAAAAAAAGGCAGTGCTGTACTTGTGTCTAATCAGAAAATTGAAGTCATACGATATGAGCACGAACATTTCAGGGACAATTTACAGAAGTCTTGTTGAAAGTGTTTTAACTTTTAACATGTGTTCGTGGTACGGGCATCTGGGGGCTAAAAACAAAAAACAGATTGTCCAGAATGAAGAGCATGGCTAGTAAAATTATTGGCAAAGAGCAGAAAGAACTGGAATGTATATATAAATCACAGGTGAAACAAAAAGCCCAACAAATTGTGTTTGATCCTGTTCATCCCCTTTTTTAAAGAAGTCATAAAGTTGCCCTCAGGAAGACGCTACAGAGCCACTGCAGCAACCAAAAATATTCATCACTTTACAAACAAACTCATATCTGCACTGTGCATGTTCTGTTATTGTGTCTATTGTACTTTAATGTCATGTATTTTTTAAACCAACCTGTCAATCAAATCAGAGGCAAATTTCCACATTTGTGGATAGTAAAGATTATTATTTTTATAATTTGGTGACAAAGACATGACATGAAAAGGTGTGAAAAGAGTCACAAGTTATTTTATTATTCTTTCGTGCAGAACTAACAAGTTAAAAAGTTTTCTGAGTTTTAGCTGCAAGTGAGCCCACACAAACACTTTGCCCTGTCAGCTATTTATGTAACATTATATAAATACAGATTGCTTTATCATTTGTCCAGGAGCTTATCAATATTTTGGTACTGACGAGTTAGGAGCAGGAAGGATGTATGATATATGTAAAACCTTTTAATACCTTCTAAGGTCATTGTGAGGAGTATGAATTCTATTTTTTAAGACTTTTTAAAGCCTGCAGATATGCTTACTGTGTTTTATACCTCTTGGACTGTTACATGGAATAGATATATGTGTAGATATACAGTATGTGTGACTGAGAAATATGTACGTCATTACTGTATGAAATCTAAGTTATTGACCCCATCGCTCCCCAAAAGAAAATACCCAGTTTAGCACTAGAGGCCGACCAATATATCAGTCGACCTTTATTTATGGTTCAGTATTAGTCTTGTACAGGCAGAACTCTCTCCCCAGTGCTCACTGCTGGAGGAGAGTCTGGCTCTACGCATGTATATTCTGCTACATGTGAAAAAAACAACACCCTGCCCTGTTTGCATTTCTTTAAAACAATTATAAACATCTTGGGCGGCACTAAACCCTGGATGCAGCTACGGTGCTGCTGCAAAGTAGTGTTGAGGGGGAACTTGTTTTAGTGGAACATTTGCATGTCAGGAGGCGAGCCCTGGCGTTAAAATAGCTACATCACTGCAAAAAAAAAGGTAACAGCTGTTGGCTTGTTTACGTTTGTACTATTAGCGTCCCAGGCGCTAATTTGGGGTTTTCAGTGTGTAGGTCGCAGCACAGAGGTTGTTCTTGTACCCTGGGAACTTTGAAAACATAGATAGAGGACGCTGTGGTGCAGCTTGAAGCGAGCGACCAATGGCAGGACTTACAGCAGTGTGCATCGAGTGAGTCAGACTAGTCCACGAGTGGCCTATCAGGGCGATATCGTACTATATCAGTATCTGTGTGTTTGTTGTCCAATATGCACCGATATGAAAACTTTTAAAAAAAACATAACATAATGCAGATTGATTTTATTTGTTAGCTTTACAGGAAATATTATCTATTTTTGATCCTTTTTCTTCTTTCAAGTTGATTACATACATATATTTTGCTCCATTTGTGTTCTTTTATTTATAATTATTAATAATTATTTAAAAAATACTGGTGAAAGTTTACTGTTTCAGTGCCCTGACGATTGTAAAATATACTGCCTCCATTATATGTCTTTGTCACAAGGTCCAACCACTCCTCCCTAATATCGGTATTGGCCCTAAAAAATCCAGTTATGGTTCAGGCCCTACTTAACACAGCAGGGAGTGGGGAGTGTTGATACTGAACTCTCTGCCCCAAGGACTCAAAGACTCATTTCTTACAGTTTTTCACAGTTTTCACCTACGACAAAATTCTTGAAACCATTTTCTCGTAACTTTAAACACAAAACCAAATATTCAAACTACATTCACAAAACCTCTGACTCATCTAGGGCACTGAGAATGTGTCTCACAGAACGAGGTTCAGTGTTCTAGCAGTTGTAAAATAATATTTAAATATAGTAATTCACTTTCTATTTCCTTTCAAAGTTTCTGTGTAACAGGGTCTCAGATACGCTGTCGTCGCACCAGGTTTTTTGATCTTCTATATACAGTAGTCAGTTCTACAGATCGAGTCTTGGCCAGCGTTCAATTGGGTTCAGAGGCCCAGTCATATGGAACAGCTTTTCTGCTTCACTTCCCAGTCACTCCTCATTATGATTTTTTTTTTAAAAACAGGCCTGAAACAAGTTTTTTGGAGGATTATACGACTATGTAAATGAGGTATGATATTATTGTATGAATGCAGTCCAAGCATATGTTATTGCAATCCTTGTTTTTATTCCTTTTTCCCTCTTCTTGGTCTTTTTATTTCTAGTGAAATTACATTCTCTCTTTTAGATTTTTACATTTCCTTCACAAGGCTTCAGGTTTTTTTTCATCCCACCTGTGCATTTATTTTTAATGTTATTGTATATGTCACGTCTTTTGTTTTATTATATGCACAAATAAAGAGCATAAGAGGTGGATGCTGAGGTGGAGGTGGTGCTTTTGTACATGAACAGCAGCGGCGGCGGCAGCAGAAGCAGCTTTGAGGTGAGCAGCCAGCATGCAGCAAAAGAGCGAACACAGCCATGATTAAACGTGTGCGTTGGATATAGCGGCCGGCAACTCAAAGTGAACTAGCTTGCAGGCTTCACTTCATTTTCGTAACAGCACAAACAATCCTCAATAGTTAATTTTTATGACTGCTCTCTCGTTTTATTTGAGTTAAATGAACATTTAACAAAAAAAAAACAGCAGAGTTAACGTCCCTAACACATGAAATTTAACTGCTAATCATGTTGCTGATCAAGTGAACTTCTGTTGTGTCATTTCTCAAGGGGATTTCCCTCTTGTACTTGACTACTCATTACTAAACAGAGCAAACCACAGCTAACTCCTACTATACTGGGCTGCTTTACAATACAAAGCACCCCGCTACACATCCAGTTCAAAAGCTTACAAATCCTCTCTGCAATATAAAACAAAGATATCCCCAAAATTCAAATGTGGAGTGGTTACGTGTCTGTCAAAAAGCATTTCACCCGACGTGTCAACATGAGGCGTTTTAGAAAATAAAAGCCTCCATGTTGCTGTCGCTATAAATTCACACAGACAGAGACCTGTTTCTCTCCCACCTCCATCTTCCAGCGGCTCAGCCATTCTTCTCTCTGTCTCCTGCTGATGTAGTATGGATCTCCGGCCTGGAAAGTCACTCTGGGGACTGGCCTCCTCCGCAGCCTCCCGGTCTCACCCTGCACACGCACACACACACACACACAGACACACACACAAAAAAAGCTTGTAACATGCTTACTCCTAAATCTGGTTGTACTTTGAGAGTCATTTTTCGGGATGTAAAAAAACCCATCAGAAGCAGAGTAGTGACTGGTTTTCTCACCTCTCTGGGGGAGTCGCAGTTTCTGTCGTCTGGCTCGTCTGCAGGAGAAGAAAAGTTACAGGAAATGGCCCATTTGTACAGATTTAACAAGAGCTTTAATGAGGAGGTAAAGTCATGGTTTTCATCACTTTGCCCAGGCATCCATATTTAACGTTAAAATGCCCTGAAACACTGCAATCTGGTAGTTATTTGACTATAAAAATGTCAGGTAAACTGACAGCCACTCTTAAAGACTTGTGGCTAAATAGCTTTTAATTAAATTATCACAAAAAATTAGCTGTTGCGTGCTGTTCTTCAACCAGAGGCTCCTGTAGGTGAATTTATTTACTGTATATATGGGCAAAGTCATATTAAAAGAATTATATGACTTTGCACTGAATCCATACCCTTATTCTTCTCGGTTTGCTCAAGTTTCCGACGCCCACGCTTCTTTCGAGGGGAGGGCTCCGGCTCCTCCGGCGGGGTTGGGGGGGCGTTTGCACAGGGGTCAGAGGTCGCCATCTCCTGGGAAACAGACGGAGCACAGTCTAGGTCTGAGAAAACTGCTGCTGGCCCTCGTCTAGACTCATCAAAGGACTCCACAGACATAATAACTATACACACACACATACGGGCCGTATACACACACGCACATAAAACTGATGCATACACACACAATCAAAGAGCTACTGCAAGACACGCACATACCTATTAGTCGGCCCTTGTTAGTACAATGCAGAGCAGGTACGTCCAGCAGAGTGTGTCTGCATAGGATCAGTACAATAAACACCCCCAGCGCCCATTAACACACTCACAAACACACACACACTTATGAGATGAGAAAGGGAGCAGTATTGATGTCGTTAACAGTGCTAATGATTAATGAGTATATGTGGGAGGAACTGCTTGTGTTAAATGGTGCTAACCCCTCGTTAAATTGGGTTAAAATTTCATAAAAAGTACAATAACTTAAAAAAAATATGCCTCAGTACCTTTTGAACAGAAGTATTCTTATTACACAGCAAAGTATTGAGATGACAGTACGCGGTTTGTTTAATTATACACTCAAACAATCTCCTGTGTTTATAATCCTTTCTCGAATTCAATGGCTTATCCATTAGCTCAGCAGCATTAACGATACTAAACTCTAATCATGTGTCCGCTCTAAAAGGCCAGCAGGGTTTTTATGTGTGTGTGCGTCGCTAACAGGCGAACAGATTTTATAGATTGGTAGTTAGAAAGTGGAGAGCAAGGGTGAATGTCAAGCTCAAAGGCTACGCTAACGCTAGCTAGGGCTAACAAGCCCACAAAGGCTGTAATGAGCAGGTGAGAAGGCCTGTAAAAGGCTGAGAACACAAAAGGTGACTAAAAGGGCCTCAGGGCAAACTTAACTACACCAGAGCACACTTTTAACACTGGGTGCTTAAACAGGAACAAGGTTTTTGAAACATAGGTGGATTTTTGGTGGCTCAGAGGCTTTTAGTGCCCAAAATATCTCACCTATACTCAAAAATGTACACTTTGCATTAAGGTGTGCTTGCCCTTTTGTAAAATAATTGCAAACAGCCATGTGCATGTCCTGTATGAAGCCATTTATTAGCCACTGCATCAACCTGGTTCTAGTTAATGATCAAGCTCTAAAAGCCAGCAGGATTTTTATGTCTCCAGCCTGCATATAGATCACAGTACATCCTTTCAGCACTAAATTGTGCTTTTTATTAACAACACTGCTATATATCAGAGAGTTGGCAGCAGACAATTAGATTACATCAAAGAAGTTGCTATCAACTATTCTTTTAGCCATTTTTTATTGCTTTTAATTGATGTTTCTTTCTATTTTGCTATCCCCTTTGGTGCAGATTTCCCCGTTGGAAGACTAATACAAGATTAACTTATCTTATCTTATCTTATCTTATCTTATCTTATCTTATCTTATCTTATCAAAAGGGTGTGAACAAATGTGTAGATGTTAAAATTATTAGCAGAGAAGATGTGAAAAGCAACATGTTCACTTGAAGTTGAGACAAAACGTTGGGAAATGAACTGCTGGAACAAAAGTGAAGAGACTTGGTTGGAAAAAATAACAAATATTTCTGTTTACAGCATTTCATAGACTCCGTAAAAAGACACAAAACATTCAAACTACGTAACTCAAAGCAAAACTTAATTCAACCACTTGAGTCAAGTGGTTGAAGTCAGTGTAAAACTTGCTACATAAAAAAGGTGCATTGTTATAAATTAGCTCACATGAATTTTTAAAACTGTGCGCACAAAATAATCAAAATCATGGCATGAATTAACCGAGATGAAAGACTTTAAAATTAAATTAAAATGAGTGCACCAGTATCTATCTTGTGCACATGCACGAGCCCTTGATGTGAACACACGGCCTTTAGCATTCATTGGTTTAAACCCCGAACGTAAATTAAAGCTGCATTAAGCAATTTTTAACATTAGGAGGCAAAAAGACTCTGAAACTACATCAGCTAACTTTTAAGCAAACAACTGACTACTTACACATTCAGCAGAAACAGAGGAATCTGGACTTGCAGTCATCTTTTTGGTCACATGTCGAATGAAAAATCCAATTCAGCCCTGGTTTGGTCCACCAACTCCTGAGAAAAATATCTGGATGTCTTTGGATTGCTTTATAGTATGTGCGACGTTCTTCAGCCACTTTGCCTCTCCGCCATTTTGCGCTAAACAGGAAGTGTACGATCGGCTTGTGTGAGCTGGTTGTACACTTCCCTCTGTGAGAGCGTGTGCATTGGTTGTGTTTCATTTAGGCCGGTGAACCAAAACTACAGTATGACCTCAAAGCGGCTGCAGGCTGCAGACTATAGTGTTGATTCACACTGCAGAGTCATTTCAGTATAACCATCAAAGAAATTGCTTAATGCAGCTTTAAAGTTGTATTGAGAGAATTTAACTCGGACTACCTTTAACAGCAGTCATAATTAGAGTTAAACTCACACACACGGGGTTAAACACAGAAACTATATGTAAACTGGTGGTTTTCAACCTTTTCAACCTGCACTTCCTCTTCTCTCGGCATCTTAACCTTGATCTTGAATGACAGACAGGGTGGAAAGTACCCGACTTTACTGTCTCTATCATAAGCTGAGAGCACAATATAGCAATCTAACCAAGGGCAGTTTTTAGGTTGGATGAAGCTTTGATGATACCCAAGGGGAGGCTGAAGAGAGAACAGGATGTAGCAAACAATAAAACAATAGTGCACCAAAAATAATAAAATAAGCAGTCACACCAATATGGCAAATAATAATTCATGATAGGCCAAAATGCATTGTAGCTGCGTCCAATATCAGTGTGACAGATGGAAGTAACACATACGGGCAGAAATATGTGCACAGCAGGCACTTTTTTTATTTTAGCTATTGTAAGTAGTTCCCATCGCAGTAGCTGTGAATCTCGTCCAGATTATGTTTTGGACGTGACATGATTTGGAGAACTGCCCAAAATGAGCATGTCTCAGATTTGGCAGTGCCCTGCTTTACATCATACATCATCAGTGAGAAAAAAAAAGAGAACAACATAACAGCCTCTAAAAGGAAAAGCGATAATAACTTCTGCAACATTTTCCACTGGGCTCCTCATTTCAAGCTCAGCACTGCTTATCTCTTTTTCACTACATTTCCTGTGTTTGCCTCAGTTTTGCTAGCTAGCACTTGTTATTACTAGAGATAGCTACTGTAGCCATGGTGGCTAAAGTAGCTATTCCTAGCTGCTACATTAACTGAGTTTTCTATCTAACTATCTTGCAAAGGTTTTTCTCAAAAGCAAATAGGGATAAAACCAGCAACCTACCTCACCTAACGGTGGTGGAACATCACAAACATGTTGTTAAGCATTTACCCCAAATTTTCTATCTCTAATGACTTTTTTTTTTTACCATTTCCTGTGTGCTGAGTAAAAGAGGGAAGTGGGACAGATGCAGCAAATTTCTGCACTCAACTACACTCAGTTGTCAGTATATTAGGTACACCTAGCTAAAACAGTGTAACTAAATAGTTCTGCATTAAATCCTGCCTCCATAAAGGTTATTGAGTTAAGTTTTTGTTGAAAATGTTTTATAGTGGAGGCTGCTGTTTGTGAAGCCATTTAATACCAAGTGTTACACTGACACGTCTTTCTGTTAAGGCTGCAACTAACAATATTTTCATTATTGATTCATCAGTTTGCCTAGAAAAATGTCAGAAAATAGTAAAAGGCGGCCCACATACACTTCCACAACCCAAGGTACAGTCTTCAACTGTCATGTTTTGTCTGACCAACCGTCCAAAACACAAAGATTTGCAGTTTACAATCATGTCTGACAAATAAAAGGTTAAAATGATCACATTTAATAAGCAAATCAAATCAAATGTTTGGCATTTTGGCCTGAAAAAAATGATTTTCCAAAATCGGTGCCAACTATTGCCCACTCATATCAATGAGGGTACAGTAACAGAGGTTCCTTTTTTGTGTAATGTAATACAATCCGTGTCCTGGTGGTTCAGCTGGTAGAGCGTGTGTGCACCATGTCCTGAGGCTGTGAGCCCTCTGCAGCGGCCGTGGGCTGCTGCATCTCATCCCTCCACTCTCTCTCTCCCCCTTTCTTTTACTCATTTAGGCTGTCTTGTCAAATAAAGACCACCCACCCCCTCAAAATAAAGTACTATACAATCTCACACTAAACAAAAAAAAACAAAAACAAAAAAACAGATCATAACAGAAAAAAAGGTCTGAAAGATATTCTTTATCTTCTTTTATAGTAGATTTCTCAGTTACATGGCAGTGAATACCCAGATTAAAGAGACAGTTTGCATTTTACATTTCAGTGAATTCAAACTAACCCCTAAAAACACGATAACACAAACAAACTAACAGATCAGGGCAGCGGGAAACCAGCAACTCTGATTTTTGTGAAGTAAAAGAAAGAGTGATATTTGGATTATACAGCAGCGGCTTTCTGTCAGAAAAGGCTGTCTGATGGCAAGGTAAAGCAGTGAAAATAATCTAAATACAGAAGACTTTTCAACTGATACTGATATTTTTAGGTGGATAAAATACGTTTTGTTGCTGAACCTGACCACAGCAGTTCATTACTTAGCTTCCTGCACCGCTACTCCTGCTGCTTCTCCAAACTGGGGTTGTGCACGCTGCCAGCTACTGTAGGTAATACACTGACTATGGATAAGTACCTCATACAACCACGCTTCAAAAAAATCCTAATTATCCCTTTAAGGTGGTGATTTGAAGATTTTACACTGTGCAGTGCGGTAATCCGACCTCCTCAACAACTTGAGTTTGGAAAGTTAATCTGTGTGGTTTGTAGCACCATAGAGGACATTTAAGTTAATTAATACAAGACCCCAACTGAAACTCGGTTACTTGCAGCGTTCGTTGTTCAACTTTTGGCCCAAAAAGGTTCTTTTTTATCTCCCAGCCACAAGTCATGACACTTTTGTCACACACTGCAAACACAACCACAGTTTTTTTCCACAATATCTCTGTGACCTTTGTGGTTTTGGGTGCAAAACGGAAACGCCAAAAGAAACTAAGCTGAACACTTGCCAACATCAAATGGTTATCAAGTCATGCTTAGTCCAAGTTAAGACTTGGGGTTTCACATGACTGTTCTGGTAATTATAGTTTAGCCTTATTCTGAATAAGATCTAGTTATTAGTGTGAATGAAACGTTTTATTATTTATATCCGTTGACATCAACATCTGACTGTGGCTGTGAGGGGATTTTCATGTAAAAGTATTACATAAATGTCGGGAAAGGTGCCAACATATCTCTTCTGTCCTACTGCACTTGAAACTACTCTGAAATGTTTAAGCAAAAAGCCTCAAGCGCAACACACACGCATGCATAAAAACCCACCAGCTGCTCCACACATGGGAGAGAAACGAGGGAGGAAAAAGAAAGAAGAAAGAGGAAGAGACCATCGACACCTAACCTAACTTATAGCCTCGTGTGAGTGAGCAAAATAAAACACTAAACAGCAGCCATAAAAAAACAAAACACAGAGAGTGAAAGGAACAAGAACAAAGATGGAGGCTTGAAACAGTTAAGGAGCATTGAGCTAATCTGCTTATGCATGAAACTGTCATCATTGCTGTACTAATGTGTGTGTTCTGAGGAGTGTGTGTGTGCAAATGTGTGTGTGTGTGATGTTCTGTAATGGAGGTGAAGGAGTGAGGGAAGGAGAAAGGGGAGAGAAAGTGAGGCTCCGTCCATCTCAGCTCTCTATAGTTAGTGTCACTGACAGCTCCACCCTGAGCTCCACACAATGGCTCTATTCCTGGATACACTCCACTCTCTGTGTGTGTGTGTGTGTGTGAGAGAGAGAGAGAGAGAGAGAGAGAGAGCGAGTGAGAGAGTTAATGGGTAACATACTGTTTTGTGGGCAAGAAGCTTCTGTTATAAGCACGTTCCACGACTACTACACTTAATAACACTACTATGCCAGAACTTTCATCATCAGTAAGTATTACCTTACCGACTAAGACAACAACTCTTTTCTATTATAACTACGACTGCCCACAATCTTTGGAACAACCTCCCTGAGGAGGTAAGACTGATCAGTCCTCATCCTCTTTTAAATCTCTTTTATAACATATTTTTGTAAGTGCGCTTTTACAGGAGCTGTAATCTGAATTCATCACTTCTTAAAGCCCTTTTTTT
>JAJHUR010075470.1:6722-41115 GCA_027495735.1 Lutjanus campechanus | reverse complement strand
AAGAGACAGGTGTGTGTGTGTGTGTGTGTGTGTGTGTGTGTGTGTGTCAGACTGCCCAAAATAAAACCAACCAGTTTACAACATGAATCAAACACACGCGGGGGCGATGACTGTAAATGAATCAGAAAACGTGCCTCTGGAAATCCTCACGCCTTATCGAAACCTGACAAAATATCCGTTAGTCGGCACTCTGCGAGTCATTTTTAATTCATTCTAGTAGAAACAGTTTACAAGTGGCCTCATCAGGCGGGCCCGCGGAGGCTATTTATAGCCGTGCAAGGGACAGGGTGCTGCGGACAAATTGTCCACAAAGACATGAGCGATGTGACAGAGAGCCGCGGAGGAAACACGCAGGCTGTAGTTCACTCCACAGCTCGTGTGAGGCTTCAGCTTCCTGAGTGGAAAAATGTAGACTTTGGCTTTTAATGTCATGTTAACAAGCAAAAACGGAAAAAAAAACCTAATTAAAGCTAATTAAACATTGAAAATAGCCGAGATGGTATCATGATAACATCTGTCAAGCTTGATTTAACACTGATGACTTTCAAAGGGTCAAGTCCAAACACTTTAAAATGTCAAAACATTTAATTAAAAGCACAGATATGGATCAGAAGCGTTCAGGCTGTGTTGCGTCACACCACCGCAGCTCTTTACAGTGTTTTCTTTTTATTCCGCCAAAATAAAAGCCTGCACTGTTTGAAAATCGCCCTCCTTGGCCCCAGAAACGAAAATCCAGCGCTCTAAACTCGTTCTCGGGCTTTTAACTTTTTTTTTTCCCTTCCTGCACTTTAAATAGCTGTATGCATTTTTTTATGGAATTTGAGACGGTGGATTTTGCAAAGACAGGCCGCCAGGCGCCAGTTGCTGTAAATGAAAACCAACTGCAATTGTTTTGTGTTTTAACGCGTTTCTTGCATCCACGTTTTTGTTTTTTTTTCGCTAGAAAAAAAGGAGCATTCAGCATGAATACCTGTGTGTAAAAACAGCGTGAAGTCATGAGTTCAAATATTTTAGGTCACCCAGAGTAAAAAAACAACTTATGTCAGCTTTTTCTTACTTTAAATGGGCCGTATTGCAAGATTTTATATTCTCTATTATTCAAGTTAAATAAAGTTTTATCCAAATATGATTTTCACCATATTGTTAAAATTAAAATCATGTCCGAGTTGCTCTTAAATGCACACGAATATAGTTGATTGTAGAAAATACCGACGTTTTGGGTCTGCAAAACGTCCGAAAACAGCACAATAATGAAAAAATAAGGAAATACATGCAGAGGGCAGGGGCTCTGCATATACAAACACCAACACACATAAATGATGATTTAAATTTAAATTTATTCTTTTTATATATAAGTATGGTATTTTGTTTTCCTTTTTGTTTTGTTTTTTGGGAATATATTCCATATTTCTTTAAACATCGCCGTGATGCTGATACATCCTCCCTGAATTCATTGCACAGCTCCAGGTAGATTTGGCTGCATGACCCGTCTCCTCCACGGGGACAAATAAGGGTCCAGACTGGTGATGATGTCATCAAAAGACAAATCCCCCATTGGCTCCATTAGCAGCGCGGAAAAGAATGTCAATTTCCAACAGATCCAAATAGTTAAATGCATCTTTTATTTCTATTATATATTTAACTTTCAAAACATGCAATACATGAACATGAGCGTGTTTTTTTTTATTTATTTTTTTTAACTACGGTTTTAGTCCTGCTTGAGTCCAGCAATGTGCGCCTTTGTTGAGGGGAAAAAGAGGCACGTGTTTTAAAAATAGAAGACTTTACTTTTTGGATGATCCGCAGTTGACGGTCAGGGATGACTGCAATTTAATATCTGTTAAAGCTTCAGCTTTGAAAATCTCCCATTTTTGTCAACGGATTTTTTTCTTTAGCCTGTCTCTGAGTTATATCACAAAATTATTTTCTAACCGACCGAGGTGTTTAAATTCACTGCAGTAAGTTACATGTTGAAGGGCTGGATTTTCACTCCGCCACTCAGTAAGCGCACAGGAAAAATGACACTGTAGCCCTCAATACCACATATAATTACAATAGATGTTATAACATATGTTACAGTCTATGTTAAGGTTGCACAATTATTTAAAATATTATCGAAACTGAAATATATAAGTGCAATACCCAAATCACAGAAGCTGCATTTTTTCTGATAAAGACAAAAAATGTGACAAAGCAGCATTATAATGAAGTGGTGCTGCAAAATCTTATTCTCAAGATGGAAAGAAAACATGTTTGTCCGGCACAAATGTCACACAATTTAGCTTTTAATAGCATTTGTTCAGTGAAAATAAAAATTGGGCTGATTTTTTTTCATTCATTCATTCATTCAAACTAACCGTGAATCATATAGCAAGTCAAAATAACTGCAATATATTTTTCTCGCCTTACTGTGCAGCTCCAGTCTGTGTTGACATCCTCAGTGAAGCAGATTTTTCTCCAGTCTAATTTAAATACCTCGGTTTAGTAAAATAAATGGTTCACTTTGTATCCAAATGTTAGTGGGAATGAGCAGTCATTACGAATTCAACACGCCTATTATAGACAGTGTTTTAGCACTTTTTTGTATTTAAAAAAATGTTTTAATTACTTTTTGTTTTGTTAGTTTTCTTATTTATTACTGGGTGTTCGCATAACATTTCATTATTTATTTGGTTCTCCTGTCTTGAAATTGTTTCATATATTTAGGTAATTGCTTGATATTTCCCAAACGAACGCTTAAATATCTGTCAAATCGTCTTTAAGCGCGCATTACGCACACTTTACGCACGGCCTGCTGGTCTCTTACCCGGACTCTGGCCTCGGTCAGGTTGGTCCACACGGCAATCTCCTCCCTGGTGCTCATGTCCGGGTAGCGGTTCCTTTGGAAAGTGGCCTCCAGCTCCTGCAGCTGCTGGCTGGTGAAGTGAGTCCGCTGCCGCCGCTGCTTCTTCTTTTTGGGGTCGTCCGCGTTCCCGTCATCGCTCCTGTGTTCGGCGTTCCTCTCCTTCTCTGTGGAGCACACATCGGGGTGAAATTACTGCATGTTACAGCTGTAGAGTGCCTTGAATAGCATACAAATATGGACACTTTCTTTTGCATTGAATAAGTTATTATTTGCACCGTTAAGGTCAAACATTTCTGTCTGAAATTAAGAACAAAACACCTAAAGTTTAAGGTCAACTGCAACAGAAAAGGCCTCTCAGCGTGAAATAAGCAAATCCAGAGCCATAAATAAATTATATACAAAGCTGCCCATAAAAATAAGCCTGAGGAGAGAAGTGACAGATTACAGCCAAATATTTACAAACATGTCTGGGACTTTTGTATCGATTCTTTTAAACATACTTAGACCTGCCTCTCTTTACGTTAGAAGATCAATATAACTTTCTTTACGACGAGGTCTGCCCACTCTTATCTCCCAACTGCTATCTTGTATTCGCGTCCTCACAAGATTGCCTCATTAAACTGAAGGGTCAACACGTGCAAAGGTTAATCACAAAGAGAGAAGAGCCTCTTGAATTTTTGCCAAAAATAAAAACCTAAAGCCACATCATTTTGCATTTAAGACCCATAAATTATTCCAACAAAGGAAATTAGAAATAAATGGCATTAACCCATATTTGCTCTTTCTTTCTCGTGTGGCAGAATCAGAGAAGAAGGAGTCTAAAATGTGGCGAAGTTGAAGAACAAAAAGCTTCCAGGAGAATTGTTAATACAGACCTTCTGGCTTTCAGTTTAGATTGCAGGACGGGCCCAGTATTTATAGTTTGTTTTAATGCATTTACTGACAGCAAGCCAGGCTGTTCTGCACATTTTTCCCTGACAGACCTCGGGATCCTGCCAAGTGTTTTGTTCAGCCAGCGCAATAAACAAGACTTGGGGTGTAACTGCATAAAAAACTGGACTATTTTCTCTGTTTCTGGTATATTTAAGAGCCCTAAAAGGAGAACAGAAATAAACTTTAACTAACATTTACTGCAACTGGGTTTTGGTGTATTTTATCCATGTGCATGTTGCACCGTAGCACACGGAAATAAATCGTCGTTGCAGTAAGAAAAAAACAAACTAAATTATTGTCTCCTTTTTCCGTGGTGTTAAACTGTCAGGATGCCTCAGTGACAGCTCACCGTAAATGTGCCCGTGGAGACGTAAAATAAACAGTTATTGCACTCAGAAGAAGGAATCGAGTTGCTAAAAGCACTCTTGACTGTGTACCTGCCAACTCTGTGTCTGAAGATTCGCTGCTCGAGTTCTCTAAAGTTTCTCGGCTGCTGCTTGAAGTTCTCGGTAAATGAAACGCGGGGGCCACGTCGCGGGGCGGCGGAGGCGGCGGTGCTCTCACTGCCTCTGCGATTCTGTCCAAATTCATCCCACCTTGAAGAGAAGGATGCGTAGCAATGAGGAAACGGGGGTGAATCCGTGGGGCGCACAAAGCTTTTTCCTCAACAGCCACAAATCCACCCGCTGCCAGACGCACACCGCCGCGACATGAGAGGAGGAATTTCCACCAGAGTTTTCTTCTTCCACGAGAAAAAAAAAAGACTTTGAGGTGGGAAGAAAAACACGAGTGCCCTTTCCCTCCGCTGCAGCAGTGACAGCCCAGTGCGCTCTCCTTCTCTCCGCAGCAGGGAAAAGCTTCTGCCCGCTGTGACCGAGGGGAAGATCCGCTCTCACCAGAGAGACCCACCCATCTGCTGCGTTTAACCTCCCCAAAATGAGCCAGTCCCACCCACTGAGCCTGCCCGCTGCAAGAAAATATCCACCCAAACACGATGTTTAGTCTGACGTCAAGCTACAACAAGTGAGGAAAAAGGTGGTATTAATTCATTAGACGTTTGGTTTTGGCGCATGCAAACCAGCAAATACTCTTCATTAAGTTTTGGTGCAGAAAAAAACATTTAAAAAAACGACAGATCTGACAATTCCCACAGCTGAATTTATGACTTATTAGTTTGCTCACTTGTTGATGGAGTTAAAACGCTCAGGATCAGACTGGACAGACATTTTTTTCAGCGTACATTTTCTTTTCTTTTTTCCAGTTGACGGGAGCGCGCAGTGCAGCGCTTTGCTCTTTAGGAGTAAAATGGGCCTTTCATTCGTGCAGGCATGTTTGAAATGTGTCCAGCGCGACGCAGCTGGGTGCGCTTCTACACACACACTCTCCACACACTCCGCACAATGTATATCTCGGATATGTACTGAGCTGAATAAACATTTGCCATCTAACACGCGGGCCTGCCCAGTTACTGTTTCCTCGGGATGAAAGGTGCACGATGGTGATATGAAGATTATTGTGTGTGTGTGTGTGAGTGACACAGAGTGGCTCTATCAGCTCGTTGTTCCACCACAAATAAACAATCAGGACTAATAAAAGCCTGGCAGATCAGAGCTCCCATTACTTCACACACGCCGTACCTGCTGGACAGCAGGGCCAAACACCAGACTACCAAATAAATGAGTGAATAATAGTCTGTGACACTTTACCCAAACAGCCACCAGATTATAATCAAACATTAATAAAAACTCTTTTCTAAACTTCAACAACAAGCACTCAGTAGTCTGACCACACTTCTGGATCCTTTCAGCACAAATCCCATGAGTGATTGTCCATTAATATGATTTGAACACAGAAACACCTGGATGCAGCTACTGATGGTCACGTATTTGCCTTTTTGTTGGCGCTGACGCACAAATGTCAAGGAACTGAAAAAAATCGCCTTTTTACTAAAACGAAGCAAAACTGAACTCTGAAACGTTGTCACAAGATAAAATAAGATGTCAAGAAGCTCATTTTTATTTATAGCTCAGTTTCGACCAAAAATGTGCGGTCATAGCTGAATAGGCGGCATTACGCTTGTTTCACCACTGTGGAGGCTGAAAGTATTCGAGCCATTTGGAATCCAAACAGAAACAAGTCCTGCGGTGTAATTTAGGTGAAGCTGCGAAAGAGCTATACGTGAATTTAAAAATTTTCAGATCAGATGTTATAATTTCAGGGTGTTTTCTGGTCGGATTGTAATCTGTCATCCCTGACACGCACATACAGCGTTTTGCATTGACTCACAGCGCAGTTAAAGTGAACTGAACTCTCTGAACGTTCATGTTCCTGCGTGGAGCTGCAGAGCCTCGTCCAGATGTTGACTTGTGTTGATCTCTGTGTGCTGCTGCACTGGAGTGAAACATGCAGCATAAACCTGCAGTAATGCAGCTGCTGCAGAATAAATTAGATTTTTTTTCCTCCCACAAACATCTTTCTCTGTTTTTCTGACACAAAACACGGAGGTCAAACTTCTTCATTTGAATTAGTTTAAGGTCAAAATTACGCCAGGCGAGGCCTTAATATAATACTTGAAGTTTTAAGTTAGGACAATATATCTATTTTATATTGATATGTGATATGAGACCAGATATCATGTTAGACTTTGGATATTGTTATGTTGTATTTTCCTGGTTTAAAATGCAGCATCATTGCCATTATACTCAGGTACAATTTAATTACGAAATTGTAGTAAAATTGTCATTTTTTGAACTTACCAGACTCTTCCAGCTGTTCTATTATTTGCCTTGACCTGCTTAGTCATTATATCCACATTACTAATGATTATTTATTAAAAATCTCATTGTTAATGTTCTGTGAAAGCACCAACACTCATCACTACAATACTGTGCAATTTCGATATCGAGGTATTTGGACAAAAATACTGTGGTATTTAATTTCCAGTCCTAGTTTAAGTTGACCTGGTGCATCTTGGGAAGTTTTTACCCCCAAATCAAAGGGAGTTTTAAAAAATGTGTTTTTAAGAAGTTTGTGTTTTGTTTTTTAGGCTTTAGGCTCTATTCGGGCATATGGATATACTGGGCTGACACTACATGCGCAAAATTGACCTCTGTGTGCGCTCAGTTCCGTTTGTGATTGCGCACGTGAAGAATTGCTGCAAAATTTCAAGTTTGACGTTTAGAAGACTAAGCTGACTCCCAATAGAAGGCAAACATTTGCCAATGGAGCCAGAAACCTGTTCCCATTAAGGATATGTTTTTCTCGACTTAAGTAATTTTTTCTGCTAAAAAAAAATGAGTCACGCTGTCCAAACAAAACGACGATGTTAAACTCGCGAGGAAAACAAGCCCTGCAGATATTTCGTTGTCTGCCAGAAAACCAAGTGCCAAACATGAATTACGTCAACTTAAACATTTCTTTTACTGCAGACGTTAGGGTTTAAGTCTCTCCTGCAGCCTGACACCAGCTGACTCTGCCTGTAGCCTCCATGTGTCTCAGGTAAATGCGCAGCGGCTCAGGCCTCAGCACCGTCTGAGACGCGGACTGTCACCGGCGCCAGTCTCGAGCGTTTTCGGCCATTGTATGACAGTGACTTCTGACATGAGATCCCCGTCCGACCGGAAAACTCCCCTGGAGGCCCTTTCATCAGACAATTGTGCAAGCTCTCAACAATCGCTTGGCTTTTTCCATCTCTATATTTGTCCAGCCTCTCTTTGCGCACATACAGCGTGTTTTACAGACAGTGGCGCTGATAGAAGAGCCTATAAGGAAGTTTGATATCTACAAATTAGAATAAATCTACCAATCCAAAGATTTAGATTTTTACAGCAGAATTATATCACTATCAGACATCCAGCTGCAACATGCGTCATGGCGGTCTGTGGCGTGCAGTCAGAGGCCTGTACCACCTTACAGCCTGCTGAAGCGCCCTGGTGCAGGTGATGTGTCCACCTCACTGTTAAAATAATGCAGCAATTTAGTGGAATCAACTAATCTTTTCTCATTAAGTTCATTTAAATGTACACGTTTTATTTATTCAAGTTCAATAAACTTCAGAACTCATAAACACGAGTTCTTCTAACTTGAGCTCTTTTGACTTGAAATAATGAGTTGGATGAATTAACTGTACACTCTTCAGTCAGCCCGTTAAATTGAATTATAAAAAAAGGATCAGCATATTAGCAGACTTCCCAGCATGCTTTGTTAAAACTGTCCTGAGACCCTTCTTTTTTATAGTTTGAAGAAATAAACATGATGATGAAAACTTGCTGTGTGTTACTAATATACTTTAAAGGGACAGTTCACCAAAAAATTAAGAATACATATTTTTCCTCTGCAGTGCTGTTTATCTATCTAGATTGTTTAAGTGTGAGTTGCTGAATTTTGGAGATGTCGGCCATAGAGATGTCTGCTTTCTCAATATGATAGAAACTACCAGATCTGTCTTTCTAGTTCCGATATGAAACCTCTCGCAACAAGGTCTGTGACTATTTTGAGTAATCAGGCCATGATTTCTTGAAAGAGACATATGCTGTTGAGTTTTCAGAATGTATTTTTGGCACTTTGAGCACCACAAGCTGAGTGCCATTATCTCCCATTATACTGGAGAGAAGGCAGGCATCTGTCTGGCTGATATCTCCAAAACTCTGTAACTCACACTGAAACAATCTCAATAAATAGCACTACAGGTAAAAGGAAAAATATGGGTTTTTTTTTTATTTTGTGGAGAACTCTCCCTTTAAGATAAGTCATGGTTTTCACAATCATGAAAATAGCATGATGATGAAGATTAGTGTCGTATTAGTTTATTAAAAGTTAAGCAATTTGTTGTTGCAAATGTTTGTCCAAGAGTTGTTGGTTCAAGTTAATATCTTGAGCTTATTGAACATGTTGTCTCAAGTACACTGTCAATGCAAACATTGTTACTTAAACTAAATAGTGTCATTAACTTAATTTAAACGAGTCTTAATTTTACTTGTGTACACTGAATTTCCAGTACTTTGTGCCCTCATACTTGTGTCATTCTATAATATAGCACTGATGCACAACTCGACAGTTAAGTTCTTTTACTTACTTTCCCCAAGATAACTCCTTTTTTTTAAAGTGAACTTTAATTGTAACAATTTATAGTGAACAACTGAATTAATATGTTTATTTGACCAGAAACGTCTCTTTGTTTTTAATCATTACAAAATTACCTTAACTTGTCTTTTCAAATTCAGTCAACCTAAAAAAACAAAAACAAAAAGCACCTTTTTTCTTAAAGTTAAAACAAATAGTTTAGTGCAGCTTCTGAGCTGCAACCAACTGCGTAAAATGATTTTGAAAAAGGTATTTGGCGCAGAAAACAACACACTGCAGAGAGTGACCCAAGCGGAGGAGCACTGTGCGGATGATGACCTCCAGGACCTGGTCATTGTGTCAGCAGGTGGTTTTTACTATGCAGGTTGAGCAACTCGGTGCGAGTTAGTTGGAGGTTATTCGGTGCGTATCCGTGAACATACATCTCTGCGTGGGACAATGTGCGTGATTTTAAGAGCTGTATCCAAATAAAGTAATTTTCCTAACAGTATATGAATATTACAGAAGCACTACTGTAAATAACAAGTCAGAATAAACCCGATGACCCCTGGAATTCCCACTGGAATATTAAAGGATTTACAGCACATGGAGGAGTTCCTGTGACTCTACCATCCTCTGTCCTCCAGCAGATATTACAGGCTGATAGATGGAGGTAATCTAAATACTCAGCTTGCATCCCTGCTTGCCTGCCTGCCTGCGCCCTGCTCCTCTCCTCCTCTGCTCTGGAGGGCACTTGCGTGTGATGGATGAGTTAAAAAGCCTTTCCATCCGGCAGGACAGGTTAAAGGCCAGTGGCAATGCAAACACTCATATTTTTCCTCCAAGAAGTGAAAATAAACTCGGCGAACTCCGTTAATCACACGCCAAACACGCATGAAAATACAGTCATGGTGTTATTTTCTCTCTCTCTCTCTTTCTCAGCCAAACAAAGTGGAGGTACAACCAACGCGGGGCTGAAAAAACAAACAAAAAAAACACAAAGCATAAAGAAAATTAAAGCAGGCGAGCAGATTCAAAGGCAGATGTAACTGGACACTGGTGGGTAACTGGAGAAGGACAGAGCCGATTATTTCCTTGGTGATGGTTTCCCTGCGTGGTCCAATAAGGCTTGTTTGACCTGCAGCCTGACAACCAACAAACAAGCTGACAAGAAGGGATGCAGGTGTAAATAAAACAACAAGCTCTAATCGCCACTCACAAGAAAAATCTAATTTAAATGCCATAAAATGTGGGATTTTCTCGGATTTCCTCCAAATAACTCAGCCAGCTTGCACGCATACATACATCATCCTGTATGTTTACTCACCCCGGTAACCGTTTACTGTGGTTGTTAGAAAAAAAAATTAAAAGGCTGATACTTTGAACTGAGGTGGAGTTAATCCTAAAAATGCATATTTTTTTCACAAACTGAGTTTCTTCAACTACACACCTAAAACGCGTCTATTATCAATATAGATTCAACTTAAATGTAGATCAATTTAGCCTGAATTTCCTCCCCAAGTACAAATACAAACATCTCCTCAGTAGTCTTAAACCCTTTCAGACAGTTTCTTTATAATAATAATTATGTTTCCACTTTGTGTCGTGCTGTTGATGTTTAGCTGACCTTTAAGTTGAAGCTGCTTTATTATCATAAATGATTATTTCCTGAGAGAAAATTAGCTTTAAATGGATTCTAGTCCCCGCTTCACCTCATATGCATGTCTGTCATTTCAATGCCTCAAAACCTCGAATATTTTCCAAAGTAAAGTTTTCACGTCTCCCATTTTACGCTCTTTCTTTTGGCCCGTGATTAAATCCAGGTTTTACGGAGAAAAAACCTTTTGTGTTATGGGAAAATACGAATGCTTTTGGAGACATTTTTCTTCTAAAAAGATTTTTTGTTTGTTTGTTTGTTTCTTGCTGTCAATCTCATTTTATGTTTTTCAACTTTTTTTTGTTTTGTTTTCTGAAATACAGAAAAACTCAGCAGGAAGTCATTATCACCAGAAACCAGACACACAGAATAAAACAGATTATATGTGGAAGTAAAACTCAGCTACATTGCTGAAAAAGTTGTTGCAGTCAGTCTGTTTTCATTTTATTTCCGCACGATCACATTTGCATCTCATTATCTGGTTCTATATCCGCATATCAACATGTAAATGCCAGGCGTATTAATTCACCACATAGGAAACATGTTGCGTCTAAAAACGAAAAAGCAGATGTCTGTGAACACGCACAGTCGAAATAACGAGCTCTGAACCTGCTCCAAACCCTGAGGTACAGTAGACTGCAGCATCCTTTTGCTTTACATGATAGTTTCTGGTTTTGTACGTAGTATCAAACGATGTATAGTCACATTTTTTATAACTGTTTTAATCGAGCAGAGAACAAGTCATACCTGGGTCCCCACAAGAAATCCCATTCTTGGACAGATTCAGTTCCATTCCAGTTGCCTGAAAAACAGAGGAAATCTGCATCAGAAGAAAAATATTTCATGCACATCAAAGACTTTTTTTTGTACAAATGAATCAAATACTTGTTTTAGTTGCCTTATTTTCCTCCTTTAACCATGTATGTTAAAATTATACTCTGTTTTTGCTGATAAATTAAAATAAATTCAAAACCAGCAAGAAATTATCCTGCAGGCATGTTCATGTTGATTTTTGCCTCCAAGTCTGAATTCTCAAAGACTTTTTAGAAAATAAAAAAAAAAGATAAATTATCATTAGCATACGAGGATAATTCCAGGGCAACGTAGCCAAAACAAAACAACAAAATAATTTACTAAATTGTTTTGTAATATTTTTTTTAACCTCTCTAACCTTGTCTGAATTGTAACTTCAGGAGTCATAACTCTTTACCCATCATGAAATTTAGCTCTAACTCACTCTGTGTCCCTGCTAAGTGAACAAATGCAGTGAAATGAAATAAATAAAATAAAGTTCCGAGGCAGATTTTTATGTTTTGAGCGCTCAGTCAGTAACAACCACCCTGACCCCAACATCGCAAAGTTTACCTTTGGCATGATAGTATGTAGGCTACACACACACACACACACACACACACACACACACACACACACACACACATACACACACACACAGAGCCCCTCTTATCTACAGGAATCCCTTTGCTGTTTCTGTGTCGCCAGTAAATCTTCACTCACTTCACTTCTTTCTGTCACTCCGTGGTCAGACTCTTCACCCGCCTGCTCCATTTTAAATTCATTTTGCTCGGTTAATGCAGAATTAAACTGAAATATTACAGCAGGATTTAGGCGGCGTCTGGATGACAATGATGCTCACACACTCTGAACAGCGCTGCCCCCATTTTAGCTGCCAGATAATTTTATTTTCTACAGTTGCTGTGCGTAAAAGCTCCATGTCCGGCCTCTCTACGGCCACTACAGCTTCTCTGACCCCACACGCACCAGACTCAGCGCTTGTCACCGTTTAATTTTCTCATCATTCTTTAACGTGGAGTCGAACTCGTGTGGCTCAAGCGGGATGCCAGCCAAACTCCTAACCGATCCCCCTGAGCTAAAATCCAGCGACCTGACAGACATAGTGTGTGGTTCTACTCACCAGTTGGTTCCCAGCAGAGGCAGACGACAGAGGGAAAAAAAAACGAATAAAGCCCTCAGAGTTTCCCCATGCAGGTGTTCAGTAAATCCAACTATATGCGTCGGCTGCGCGTAAACGCTGCGTCCGCGGGTAATCAGCGCTTTGGTTGCGTCTCTGCGGCGCTGCCTTGGTTTTCTTCGCCAGCGATCTGCAGCACGCCTCGCGGTGACGTCACCACACCGCAACCCACCACCTCCCCCCCAAACACACACATACACACACACACACACAAACTCCCCATCGTCGCAGCAGCTACCACCATCTCCCCTGTTGTCATCCTGCACCTTCAGTCTCCTCTTCATCACAGGTTTTAATGCTCATCTTTATTATCCTCACCTGTCGTCACTCTCACCTTCATCCTCATTATCTTCATCCCCAAAATGTGCCCCCCATCCTCCTCATCTTAAAACATATTTTCATCCTCATTTCTCTGCCCAAATATGTAAACAACAAGCAAGGGGATTAAAACTAAAGTAGAATAATACTCAAATGCTTTTATTGTTGATGATGATGATGATAATAATGATAATGATAATGATAATGATAATTATAATAATGGTGGTAATAATAATAATAATAATAATGATAATGATAATAATGATAATAATAATAATAATAATAATAATAATAATAATAATAATAATACAGTTTTATTTAAATTAATTCTGTGAGAAAAACCGTTTCGATGTGAAAGGTTGAGTTTATAGAGTTTTTATGAGCTAAACTTACGCAGGTTGTCTGGACTTGAAAAACGGTTTGGCGGCCTGAAAAATATTATTTATTAAATTATAATGATCATTTTATTATTATGATTTATAAGATTTACAATATTTATCTTTGCTCTCCGTTATATTGTCTGTCGTCTCACCCATGTGGAAACATTAAACACACGTCTGATATTAGAGTTTTTCACTTTTCTAGATATTTAGGTATTTATTCAACAAAAATCAAAAACAGGCATTCGTTTAAGCTTAATTGATCACAGTGGCTTTTTAGAAAATGTGTTGTCACTCACGAAAAATCAGCATATTTTAGTTATTAGGTTGGCAGCTCTTCATTTCTATAAATAGTTTAATTTACAACAGCAGGCCGCCTTTTGTTTGGATGCGGACACTAATAATGTTTGTCTTCTCGATAATTGATTGATTCGGCAAACGGGATGATTATTTAAAGAATTAATTGTTCCGATCCAAATATTTACACGCAGGTTTAAGCGATGTTTTGTTCTGCTGTTGCTTTAACGTTAATCAAAACATTTAATTGTAACAATTTTTTTTTATTTGTTCTGTGGCTTAAATGCGGGAAAAAGACTTGAACTTGAATTTTTCCGTTTTGAAATAAATTGAGATTGACGATAATTAATATTTTCTGAACAACAAAAGAAGATGCTCGGATGGGAACATTCAGGCCTCAGTGTGTGCGGTGGGGACAGAAACAAAGACACAAAACAAAACGGAAACGACGGAGACAAAAGACTTTTATTAAGCTTTGAGCTAAAGCAAATAAACTGATGATTCGGGTCAAATCTTCAGTGTTACATCACAGACAAAAAAGGCCTACAAGAGGTAAAGTAGGAAGCAAGTAACCTAGTCTGAGATTAGAGTGGATTTAGACTGTAAAATCACTGAATAAGACTTTTAATGAATAAAACCATGAAAATAAAAATAAAACAGCCACAATGAAATATTTAAAAATAATTGGGTTTACATGCACAGGATTAAAAAAGTCGTTATGTGTGTTATTTTTCATGCATGTCCTTATCAACATCTTTGCTGCAGTCTCAGGCTGGATTTCAATCCGTCCACAGCCAAGATGTTCAGCCCACGCATAGCCAGCCCAGTCCCACCGCTGAACCACCACCACCACAGCGCCTGTGTGGCACACAATATTTCCAGCTCCACATACTCCTCTCTTTACAAGCTCCTTCTTTTTGGCCTGGGACATGGGAGAAAGTGTGAAATTTGTCCCACCCTTACAATTTCCTTTTTAACTCGGCCAAGAGCTGCGCACGAAGCAAAGCCCGGCTCTGAGAGAGGGATCCTGGAGGGATTAAAGGGGAGCTGCGGGCCTCCCTCCAGGACACGGACAGACCTCCTTCCCATGGTGCCTGTCGGAGAAACCGAAGGCTCTCTCTCTCATCTGTCCTCACGTCAGCTGTTTTTCCCCCCTCACCAGGTTAGTCCTGCATTAAAATGGACCCGTCAATATTCGTGCTGCGCATGCAGGTGGGATGCAGTGATGTAATCACGTGCAGAAAAATTCAGTCATGCAGTTTGGACTAATTTCCCATTTACAGTCAGGAGCAGCTCTTGCTCATTTTTATTTTATTAAAATAAACTGAAAATCGAGATTAATTCACCTAAAGTATACAAGAACACAATATCAATGAGCTAAAAAGCACTTGTGGCACATAAAAGTTTAAATTAAAGGGACAATCCACCCCCAAATCAAAAATATTCATTTTTCCTCTGGCCTGTAGTGCTGTTTATCCATCTAGATGGTTTCTGTGCGAGTTGCAGAGTTTAAGAGATATAGGTCATAGAGATGTCTGCCTTCTCTCAAATATAATGGACCTAGATGGCACTTGGTGTGTGGTGCTCAAAGCGCCAAGAAAAATACATTTAAAGAACTTAAAACAGCAACGTCTCTGTCCAGAAAGCACGACTCGGTTACTCAAGATAATTAACAGACCTTGTTCAAAAAGTGCTGAGACACACGCTGAAGTCGCTCCACTTTTACTGAAAACCTCTCAACAATTTGAAAACATCTTGCCCTTTGTGATGTCACCGTTTTCACTGATGCAAAACAAACCCACGCTGCTCCTGAGTCTGAGAGACTGTTGCCACGATTATTCAGATCTGAAACAATAATACTAATCACTGGGAATTTTATCGTTGTTTATTGTGAAATCGATTATCGTTTCATCCCTTATTCAAGACAATCCATAGATTTTGTTGTGAGCAGTTTCATGCATGTAGGCATGTTAACTATTAGTCACTAATCAATCAATTGTCGTGAAGAATTTGACCAATTAAAAATGTGTTAACTGAAAATGTATGTTTTGTGTAGTCTCAGGTTTTCTCACAATTTGTTTTGGTTTATTTGGCCAAGTCATTTTTGAAAAAGGACATTTGGGCGAGAGCAGCCGATTAGAGCGACAGGTTTACTCTTGTTTTATTATTCTGTTTGTTTTAAATAGTTTGTGCTTCATAAATTATTTGATATGACTACTGAATTGAATGCATTGTTTAAATAAAACATGCGTTTTATATCTTATTAATTATTAGTGATTGTAAACATGTTAAATTATCGGTTAAGGAAAATGCACAAAATTTGCAACAATAGCAGAAACCATTTTCTTTCTCCCAAACGACATCCGCCAACTGTACCACCGCGCTAGCTATCTCAGTGGTGCTAATGCTACAGCTCAGCTGTGTTAACACACACTGTCCTCTCATCTATGAGTAGATGCACACTTCCTCCCCCGCACTGACATGGTCGGTAGGTGTAGTTTGGTATAAAGAAAATAGTTCCTACACGAAACTGCTCATAACAAGGCCTGTTAATTATCTTGAGTAACCGGTTCATGATTTCTGGAAAGAGACATGGCTGTTGAGTTCAAAATGTATTTCTTGGCACTTTGAGCATCACAAGCTGAGTGTCATCGAGTTCAGGGAGAGCAGAGACAAAAGATACAAACAACACTCATTAGGCGTCAATTAGTCCTCCAAGCAAATCACCAGGATCCTCTCAAATCAATTTCTCATGGTAAATGTCGCAGTTGCATGTAATCAGTCCAGAGCGTAAAATGTACTTTCGAGCATAATCACCTCTTACAAACTGTCCCTCAGATGAAACAGCCTGACATAATCTAGCACACACCCGGACTCATGAGACCTCTGTTGGTCTTCCTCATGCCAACTTTGCTGGACACTTCCCCTGTCTCTGTCCACTTGACCCCGGCTAGCACCAAAGCTAAGCTAGCACAATCAATTAAACCTTCACTGATACTTACAGATGTCTTACAGATGATATACATTTACAATCTTCTATTTAAACATTACCATGAAAACAGAAAACACTTTAAATTTTTTACTTTTTTTTCAAAGTTAAAATATCTTCTTCTTATTTTTAAAACAATAACTCTGGTGAAATTGATCAGAATGGGCTGATTTTCGTCCGTGGACTCAATGACATTATGTACTTTGCCTGGACTGAGGGTCATGTTCCTGACTTCCATGTTACAAGAGAAAGGGTCTGTGTTGCAACCGTCCCTCCGTTAGTTTTGTCACTGGTCTCCCCTATATTATTTTCGAGAGAAAGCACAAATCTCTAAAGCCGATGTCTCCAAAACTTCACAAACTCACACAAAAACAATCTAGATGTATAAATAACACGACCGCCCTGAGGAAAAATGCCTGGGAGTGAACTGTCCCTTTAACAGAGAATTTGACCAATTATTAAAATAATATACATAATTTTAGAGTAAATATAAAATGAATTAATCACGACAACCGTAAAAAGGCTGCGCCTCATGCTTAAAGACAAGCGCGTCATCCTGAAGTGTGTTCATGTGTCCCATTACGCCTCAATACTGACCCCGGCTCCTACAGCATGCAACTGTATCCACAAAACTGTAATGACAGGCAATATCAGCCTGTCTACCTGTGAGGCCTGCATTGCTAAATAATGAGTCTTACACTCACATACACATACACACACACTCTCTATAATTAGGCAGTAGGCAGGCAGGTAGGAGAATGCTGTGATTACTCAACGAGTGACTCGAGGAGTTAAGTAGTGCCCTGAAGGTGAGGCCGTGGCCTCATCTCTCCTGTGTAAATAGGTGGAGGGATTATTTAGCCCGTTTGGAGTGTGTGTGAAGGGGGAGGAGGTGTGTGTCTGTGGCCAGGGCCTGTCTGATGGTCACCCCCGCAGCGTAAATAGTTATTCCTAAATAACAGAAGGGCTGATACACATGCTGCTGCTGCTGTGGAGAGGTGGAAAACAAGCTCTCTCACACACACACCCCATCAGGAGAAGAGTTTCAGTTTGGAGGAGGTTGGATGCGTGAGTGTGTGTGTGTGTTCAGGATACATTTAACACACACAAGCATCACACACACTTGCAGAGTCATGTGTGTTTTGTTCTGAATCAGGTTCAGAGCAGAATCAGCTGTTTTAATCTGGTCTGGTCTGGTTGTTTTTCAAGTCACAGGAAAGTTTAACAGGCTGATCAGTGGTCCCCGTTTTCCAGGGACAGTCTCCCTTTTTGGTGGCTTGTCCCCAGCTGGAGCTGTCTCTGCAAATGTCCCCGTTTTTCACTTTAAGTTTAGGAAGATTCTCTTTGAGAAGGGTAAGTGAGACAGAGGAGGAAAGGTAAAGATATTATTACAGGGACTGACAATTTATTATTCCAAACCATATTCTTGAGATAAAAATAAAAAATGAGGCAGGCATTGGGAATCTGACCAGTATTTTAGTAGTATTTTATCTAATAGTGTACTGTTTATTATTAAAGATTGGAGAGGAAGGAAAAGACCGTGATACTGTAAACTAAGATTTTTCTGACACGATTTATTAAAGTTCAACAGTCACCATGGTCAAAATAGATATAGGAAACCATAACTGTCCTCCATTTTTATTTCATAGATAATAACATTTGACATATCAATGATGTATTGACCACCAACGTGGAAATGTCCGCAGTTTTCATTTCAGAAATTTGGTCCCCTTAAAGTTTGAAGACTTTGCACTCAAGTCTCAGGTCAAGTCCCAAGTCCTAAACTTTACGTTTTGACTCCTAAACAAGTCGTAATGTAACACAGCGAATTTCTGGCCTCATTGATTTATTTTAAGTTTTAAGTTAATGCAGTTAAGCTAACATTAGCAAAGCATTAATTCGCTAACTATGTTAATATTAGCCTCGATTTACCGTCCTTTGTGCCACTTCAGAAGTCGAACAAAAGTGGAAGTTGTTGAATCTCCATCTGTAATTTGTGACCCACCCCAGTGAGCATTTTTCAGTTGGAAATATGCGACTATGGTCACTGGTGAAAAGATGTTTAGAACGGGTTCAAAAGTGAACGTTTTTTTTGCAGAATAATTGAAGACGTTGAGTGAACATTCACATTTAGACCGTATTTCACTGGGATTTGCAAAAGGGAAAGTTTTCATCCTCTACAATGTGTAAATGAAGCCTATTGTCACTTTGAAACCTAATTAGAAAAACACATTGAAAAATCTCAGTTGACAACCAGAAAACTTATTTGGCAGAGGTGAGGGTTCAAACATGGGTTACCAGTGTGACATCCTGTGGCCAAACCACTGAACCACTGTCACTTCCTGCTTCCTGTCTTCTTCAGCATCTTTGTTGTTCATATTATGTCCCAGTTCATATATCTTTGGAATAGTCAAACTTGTAACTCAAACCCCTAAGTGCCTGCGCATGCACGTTTGTATACAGCAACAGGCTTCCCGGAAGCTTCTTGTTGGCAGCACACAGCCTGTAGATTGTATGACATTTCTTATGAAACATTAAATACATTGAAATTCTGTCTTCGTGTCAACCAGATTTCACCCACCAGTGAAATACGACTTTGGAGAAATATCTTCACACTAATCAGTAACGTGCTTTGTGACACGCCAACATTGTAATCACATTTTAGCTGGATGAAAAGTGGGCAAAAAGAGGTCTTAGACATTCAGACTGAATATCAAGCAGTTTTCAATCAGATATCAACGTTGAAATCCCAGTTGCTGCTCACTGGGACACGTTTTGCATCCTGCAGTTCATTTTCTGTTGACCTCAACATAGTTTTTGTGCAAATGAAATCATCTCTGGTATCAGTTTCTCCAACTGGAGCTCAGTAACCTAACGTTAGTTCTTCACGGTTCTCTCCTGCGACTTGATTGGATGCTGTTGGATTTGTACAAACGGAGTGGATTTGGGGAACTCGTAGTTCTTTCACAAGCTCCTCTTATGGTCCTATTTCCCAAGTTGGGAAGTCGTTATTCTGACTTTGATGTGTCCGTGAGCTTTTAAGTCGTATGTGGAAAAACATGGATGCCACTAAATGTTGGGTAGAGTATATCAATGCTGAATCAGTCTAGAGGCTACCTGACTTGTTATGAGGGTTAATGCAGATAAATATCTTTTCTAACTAATCCAGGTCACACTGTGTGGACAGCAACTAACACTTACAACCACTTGAACAAAAAAATGTATATGCAATATGTGAGTTATCAACTGAACATTTACTTTCATCCACCATTTTTCTGTTGTCAGCAGCAAACAACTCGCAACTGCTGTTACAAATTTTTCTCTGCCTTTAGTAGTTGTTGTTCCTATTTGAAGGGATGTTCACATTAATTCTCCCCCAGGAACTAAGATTTGTGATTATTCCAACACCACATGAATTCGGGATAAGTGTTGAGTTGCTGGGAATGAATCACGTTAATGTTAGTTGATTCAGGAAATAAAGGGAAATCAATTAACTCTTGGCACTTTTTAAATAACGGACTTTTTAATTTTTGGGCTTAGGACAGGGTGTTTTCAAGTCACAACTCATTAGTGTTAAAGTCCAAGTTGAGTTGCAAGTATTTTTTGATTTTTCTGAGTCTAAATTCATCAAATTTGTGACTCGAGCCTGCAGCTCTGTGACTCGCTGTTCTTCCTCCTCGCTGTAGCCCTTCAGCGAGCTCCCCAGCCAGGACAATCATAATAAAGCCGAGCTGGTGGCATTAGTATGCGAGGCCTGTTTCCGCTGAGCGAGGAGCGGAGAAGTGCTTTTCAACCGCGTGTCGTCCAGACTCTGTAGAATCAATCAGGAGGGTTTTGCGAGTTTGACGCTGGGCAGCTCGACAGGATGGAAAGCCTCTCTGTAACGTCGCAGTCGTTTTTCTAACTCGGAGCAGAGCCGGAGAGTCCGCCTGCATGTCAGCGAGCCAAACACCCGACCAGCCCTCAGACTGATACACAACGGCCTGTTAGACACACTGCCAGCAAACCATGATATTTACAGCATAAAGTTTCCACTACTATGGATATTTATCTGCTTTGAAACATGTGAGCGGACGAGGATGAAGTCACCCTCTCATCACTGCGGCTATTATGAGGAATGGATGCTTCCCAGTTGCTGTTTTTTTTTTCTCTTTGTAGCAATCCCCCTTGAAGTGTGTTGAAAACGCAGATGTCACAGTTTCCAATCGGCAGTGAAATTAGTGATGTTTTGATTGCGCAGGGCTCGGAGATTACCAACGTAAACAGGTCTGGTGCATAGATCATCGTTTCAAGAGGAGGCATCATCCCCTTTTTCCACTTTATCCAAACTCGGCGGGCCTCTTTGGCTTAGTGCTGATGAGAAGCGGACGTCCAGCTTCCAGTTTTTCATCTGAGCATCAACCTAATGCTGGCTAAAGCAATGTTTCCTTTTGGTAGAACATTTAAATGGCCGACCACCAAAACTGGCCGCTCTCGCACCACATTTGGACTGAGCTTGTCTAAAAAAAACCGTCTTTCAATCACTTACTTTTTTTGGCTTAATGAGTAAGAACAGACAGGTAATAAATATCATGTCATCTTCTTTCATTCCAGATTTTAACTTCTCTGCAAGAAACGATTTCTGTTGTCCAGGCATGCTGATTTTGGAGGTTGAATACTGAATTCAATCCACTTAATGGATCCACCAAAATAAAGCCACACTTAAAACAGCAATTTTCAAACTGGGGGGCCAAGAGGGGTCCTTGAGCGGGGTGAGGGGGTTCCCAGCAACTGGAAGAAAATAATATTTTAACTTTTACCACATTTTTCGGAGATTGGAGCAAATAATTCTGATCCTAAAATATTTCATCGTTTGATAATAGATTCACATTATTTTTTATCCATCCCTGTCAATTTTTTCAACACTCCAGACCCATTAGTGGCTCCATTTATCAAAATCATAATCAGTCTAGTGGAGACACTAGAGTCCCTAAAGGCAAATATATCAGGATGAATTTGAGGCAAATGTGTATAAAGTGATACCCGAGAGAAAATCAAAAAAATATTTCCATTTGATGTGAGACTGGCACAGTCATGGATTTAGTTTTCTTCACAACTTAAAGGACCAGCGTGGAGGATTTGGTGGCTTCTAGTGGAGCTCACATATTGGAAACATCTTGCAGCATCCTCCAGGCATGTAGGAGAACCAACAGTGGGCATGTAACTCACAAAGAAATGTGAAAGGCTGTAACTAGAGCCAGTGTTTGGTTTGTCCATTGTGAGCTACTGTAGAAACATAGCGGTTCAACATGGTGGCTTCCCTGGAAGAGGATGCAATCCCTCTATAGATAAAAACAGCTCATTCAAGGTAACAATAGCACAATGATTCCTTTATTTAGGTATATACACTGCCATGAATCTTACACTGCCAATAGATGCCCATAAATCTTACCTTTAAAATGTCATGAAATGTCTAAAGTCACATGTACTTTGTAACGTAAGAATAATACATACTGTACCAATTCTTGCAAACCAAAGCTGCACCAGGTTGTTGTGCACGGTGGCGGCTCCAAATGGCAGCAACAGGTAACTTATTGAAAACTGTGTGAACCTCAACACCCAGAAATCCTTAGAATCCTGCTATTTGACGTCTTTAAGCTGCACACATCCATCTCACCTTCCTCAACCCGATGAGTCAGTTTAGACTAAAGTGAAGAGCAAAAGATCATAAAAACGTGCAAACACGCATTTTAAGAATCAGTTTCCAACTTCTGGTGACCTCATTTCCTTCATTTGATTGAACCTGACAGTAGAAGTTCATTTGGGCAGATTATGAGCAAATCTGTTGGGAGTTCTGCTTGTTGTACATGTGTGTTTTCATATAAAAATCCTCTCTACAGTAGCTGTAAATCCCCCCCAATACTCTACTTCCTCTGTGGTACAGCACGGAAATTCAAGCTCTTAAATATCAAAAAAAAATGTTTTGCAGGAATCTGAGTAAACCTCTCCCTTTGTCTTGTTTTGTTTGAAAGCTGAGACAGACACAACAGCAGCAGGGACAAAGCCAGGATACAAATAGGTCCTCCAGGATCGAGTCCCAGGCCAGCAGGAGTTCATGTCCAGAGGCAGAGGTCTTAAACAATAAACCATCACTACGCTCTGCGCAGTAAGATTTTAAGCCGCGGATATTTATTCCACAATGAGGTTTCCATATCTGTTTATCCCTTCAATCCACCTGCATCTATAAATGATAAAAACTAATCCAGAGAACAGGCCTGTTTTGTATTCAGAAACACCTTGAGCTACACACAGCGCATGGTGCTATAATATCTGTGTTGTCCCAAATGGGATTAAAGTACTGATTTCACTTACTGAGGGAGTTTGTGTTGGACATGATGTGTGTCTGGTTGGTGCCGTATATCCCACACAACCTCATTGATAATCGCTTATTTCCAATATTAGCTGCAAGAAAATAAAAAAAAATCGTCCTTTTTTCCTTCTTTTTTTTTTGGTTCTTCAGTTTTGATAGATTGTTTTATTTACTGTCTCTCTCCAACATCTGGATTCTGGCCTCTGGAGCGGCGCACAGCACTGAACAAGCTTGGCTGTGGCTCGGCGAGCTCTGAGATTTATGGCGGAGGCTTATAGCACTCTGCTGTGTTTGGGATAGCGTTGCCCTGCGCCGTCCCACTAAGATCACTGTACTCTCTCCTCCCCTGCTTCCTTTCAATCCAGCCTCTGGCTCATCGTGCAAAACTGTCCGCCCCCTTCTTCCCCTCGCAGTCTGCTTCTGTCACCAGCGAGGGACAATAAAAACCACAAGGTCATGTGGCTGCTCTGATTACAGCAGAAAGTCGGTCTGTAGGAAAGGGGCTCGTCGAGGCTGCGTGGTTTTTCACATTTGGGTGATTTAAATGATCCTGATTTAAGAGCAATACAAGATGGATCCCGTACATGGCTATTGATTATCTTTTGACAGATTAAATCCATTCTGTATTCTGAAGTCTACATAAATAACAACAACAAACAATTAGAGAAAACACAATTCTTCCATTAAGTATCGCCATCATTTGGTTAATGTTGGTTTCTTCTAAACGCTGACCAAGATCTTTTTTCAAACCTTAAAGAAATTGTTTGACTTGTCAGGAAATGTGTTTATTTGCTTTCTGAGGTAAAGTTAGATGAGAAGATTAAGTGGCACTCTCTGCTGTTAAAGATAGGATTACAGCCAGCAGCTAGTTAGCTTAGCTTAGCATAAAGACTGTAAACAAGGAGAAACAGCAAATTTTAACAAAGTCTTGCTACCAGCTCTTGTAAATGCCACTAATTAACATGTTATATTTTGTTTGTCTAACTCAAACAAAGCCTTGCTAATTGATAATTCTGTGTTTTGCAGGCAGTTATGTGCCGGACTATTGCAGAATAGTCACTAAACAGCCAGTAAAGATTCCAGGAAGTTCAGCTCAGAGCCCAGAAATACCCTGGCATATAAACCCTAATAAAATGGTGAAATGCCCCTTTTAACGCTTATGTTTTAGTGTTTTTTGTAGGGATTAATCAAACAAGACCTAATGTGTTGATTATTGAGCTTCAGGACTTGTGTTGCCATAGTGTTTTTTTCAGTTGTTCCCAATGAAGAGAGAGCGTCTGCAGCAGCATGTGGTCGCCTGCAGAGAAAAGGTGCTGCGTTCTGCGTCTTTATTCAGAGCGCTCCACCTTTTTTGTGCAGTCGCTCTGACTGCTTCTAGTTTACAATCTCTGAACTTTTCAGCAAGGCACTGGTGTTGTCACCATTTCTTTTTTTCAGGCAACCAATCATATATTAGATAGACTCGTCACCCTGGTAACCAAGAAAATGGAGGAGAAGCTTAACGGAGACAGAAAAGCCCATTTGTGGGCAGCATTTTTTCTCTCTCTCATCGCACATATATCCCAGCATGCCTTAGCTTCCTGTCAGGAATTTTGTGCCAGAAGAAAAACAAAAAAAGCAATGCTATATGGACACGGGGCCGTAGATGTGCAGCGGATGAAGTTTAATAGTTTTGGACAGAGCCAATCTAGCTGTTCACCCCAGTTCATAGCCTTTATGCTAAACCAAGCTCTCTGGCTTTAGACTAGACTATACACTATACTTTAGATTATATTTAACTTTGGAAGGCAACATCATCCCACCAGACGTGACACCAGATCATTTCTGGAAGGCAATTAAAAACTACTCACACATTAGGCTGGAGAATTTATTGATAATGTTTTTTTGAATAGATGCCGCTTGCTTCAGAGATTTTAATGCTTGTGTTGTGAGACTTTCACCTTATGTCCGTATACTCTCAGTAAAAGTGTTTCAGTGGAAATGAGTGGTGTTTGATGAGACAAGAGCCCCCCCAAAACAAAACAAAAACAAAACTCAAATAAACATGTGTTTGAGCCAAGTAAAACTGATTCACGATTGTATTGGTGCTGAAGGTCAAGGTGACTTTTTGAACATCGCTGCCAGTGAAGATTTTGTACTTGTTCTCTGTTTTTCTGGCCTTTGTCAGTTGTTGCTGCTCCACTTCCTCATTTTTGGGCTAAGAGAAGGGAGTACGTCCAATTTTCCATCATTTGAAGTGAATTACTCCCCCTACTCTCTTTGTCTGTCGACTTCACCAGGGCTGCCCAGAGTGTCTGTAAAAATCCTTTTGGATTTGTATAAAGTGTTCCCATAATAAGAAATCACTTTAAACATAATGAAGTTGGACTTGAGGAGCGATTTCTAGATAAGTTTTGGGTTTTCCATAAGTGCTAATTAAACCACTACGCTTACTCAGCACATAGCTTGATAATTGGATTTTTTGGCACCACTAGGGCTGCAATGGTATGGATTTTTTCTTACCATGGTGATAACGTAACATATTCCTGTGGGATGGCGGTTTACTGCAACTGCTTTAATGCTTGCATTTTATTGGACTTAGCTGAAACTTACTGTCATAGGAGTAGTGTAGCTCCTTTAAGGAATAAGGCAGTATGCAAGTGTGTGCAGTGTGCAAGTGAAGGAATGCAAGCAGCAGCTGAGTTACTGCAGAAAATTAAACTTAGCAGCAAGCTGTCAGTGTGGCAGTAAATGTACAGTTTAGGTTACACTCTATCAGTGAATAAATGATGCAGATGCTCAAGACCATAAAACGTTTTGTCTGTTGTTTCTTAACTGCTGGAAAAGTGACGGGATTAGCCCCAAAGTAAGCTGAGCAGGAAAGGCAAATGTACTAATACTTACACTCGCTTTATACCTTTACAACGCTGGCTTTGGTGCGAGTGTATCCCTTTCAGAAGCTTTGTAATCCCTCTCTGAGCTGCAGTGTCATGGTGCTAAATCCATAATGATAAATCCAATACCAAATGTCTTCTGTAGATATTAATCAATTTTTTTCATCTTGGAAACAGCTGTTGTTTTAGTTGTTGTTAGCATATTGTTAGCTGCTCACTAGCAATCCCATGCTGCCTTGGGTTGAGTCTGTTGACCAATCAGAGGCTGTGCTCCACACTTGTGTGTGACAGCGCTCAGCCATAGATGTATTAATATATCGATGTGCTGATTGACCCTTGAAAATGAAATTTGTGATGATGATGGTAATGAGTGCAACCCTGCATCGGGGCCCAATACACCACTAATGTTAGATTCACAGGTCATGTTAGAACTGTGTGTGACAACAAAATGTTTATGGCTTGTGTATACAAGTTTGTATCCCTGCAGTTTCTCAGCATCTTGCTCTAACTGGGCAGTTAAAGGCAGTAAAACAGGGCATGAGAACTGCCAAAGGTTACTGAGAGGAAGGCTGTGCTCTGGGCCTGATACATGTGTATATAAACCTACTGACAGCAGGCTGGAAAAACAACCTGACAGAGAGAGAGAATGGAAAGTAGAGTGGAGAGTAAACGAGGAAAAGAGAGAGAGAGAGAGTCCAATCCGACCCGCCCAGGTTTCGACCTATAGCTCTCTTTGTGTTCCCCTGACACAAAGATTTATTAAGCAAACATTACCGTTCCCAAAAATACATATTGAAACAATTTTTGGACAAACACGGCAGACAAAGTGAGTGTCCTACGCTGTCACGGGAGTTTGGAGCTCAGGGCGAGGTGGCGAGGCAGCGAGCAGACCAGCAAGTGCATTAGTAGTCTCGCTTCAGGAGCCCTGAAAAGGTAAGCAGGCCGGGGCGGCGATGTGGGCCGTCACACAAGAGCGAAGGACTGTCAAAAGAGAAACAAAAAGGAGGGAGAAATGATTAAGAAGCTGCCACGGCCTCCCTGCCTGTCGGTGTACCTGCCGGCTCAGTGGAACCAGGCCGAGCAAAGGCTTGAACCCGCAGAGTGTAAACAGTTATAAACACACTCCCATGTACATGTGCACGCACTCACTCACACACTCGTACAGCTGTATGTCCTCAAAGCACATGCACTCACAGACATGCGTCTATGCGGTTTTCAGGTCACTCACTCACTACAGGCTTTATGTTGATTTATACCTCTGAACTGAATTATGGTACCTGTTCTACAGGTACCTGTGGTGGCTCTGCGGTGAGTTACTGATCCACCTTTTCAAAAATAGGTTATTCAAACCATGCAGACAAGGGAGAAATTGTGATTGGCCTGCTTCTGCAGGACTCCCTAAGGACTTGGTATTTCGTCCGGGGGTGGTGCGTTATGTCTTGCGTCACATCTTGTGTGCCTGATGTGCTCGCTATGGTCTTTGTGTCACTTTCTGGATAAACTAGCATTTCTGTGACCTTCAATTTCCGTAGATTCATTTAGATTTTTACTTCTTGTCCTGCTGATACAGCTAGATTTCCCTACAGATTTTCAAACAACTTTAACCTGACTGTAGATGAATTCTCAAATTCACTATTATAATGTTATACTAGAAAATGTACCGAAATAGTGTTAAAATATATAAAATATAAAGACAAGATGGACTAAATTAAGTCCACCAACATGTGGGGTCTATATTCTGATATCAGTGTAGTACTGGGCTCAAACAGGCTTACAAGGCTTACTAATATAAATAAACAGATCTCATATTGTATGCAAGGATTACTCAGTCAAGTTGGCCTAATTTTCCAAGCTTTATACTTTGACACTCAGTCCAACTGTTTTTGTGTGCTCAGAACATGAGCTGAAACTGTCATGGAGCTCGCTCATGAGCTTGACGAAGCGTGCGCTGTTACATCCTGCAAAATCACACCCATCTGGGTGAAATACAAAGATTTTAGAGAGCCCCCTGCTTCTACCGCTTCATAAAACTCACTACTTCCTCCAAAGGCCACACCAGAAACTAACAGAGTTGTTGTCAGATGTTGTTGCAAAATAGGAAGTACTTGAAGCTGGTTAGCTCTCCAGTTAAATCGCTCGCAGTTGATCGCGCAAGTCAACGATGGCTTTTTGGTGGTCAGTTTTGGCCATGCCGAGTCAAACCATGACGACCTTTACATAACAAACTGAGCTGTGCCGAATCCTGCCAGAGATGGACTATCTCCAGAGCGGGGCCAGAGCGTGCCTGGCCAAAGCAAATCTCCCAGGAAGATTTACCAGGCTATGAAGCAAATGTGGCCAAACATAATAAAATCATCTGATGCCCAAAAAGACTTTTCCCATAAGCTTACATTGCAAAGGAAGTGGCTGTAAGGTGGTAGATGAATGATGTGAAAATGCTTGTTTGACTGTTAGAGTTTGATCCATTCAGACTGATAACATTTGGAAAGTCTAGAGGAGTCGGACAATTAAATAATTTTACTCCCATTCCAGTTAGCGGAGGGCTAAACCGGAAGTTAGCCACTCAGCCGGCAGAAGTCTTTAATGCCTAGATTCTCAAATACCGGTGGCACTCAAACTGCCTCTAGTGATATACAGAGGAATTTTTGTATTTTTTTCAGATCACTGAAATGTAATTTAAAATAACTTTTGTCTTTCCTGTAATATTTTTTGTTTGAGTATCGTCCTTCTACATATTCATGTTAAAGCATGTAGCGCTCACTTCTATTATCCATGATGAGTTAGGATCTTAACTGTGATGGCAGTGTAGCTGTGGCTACACTAAACAATAAACAATCTTCTTATCTGGAATAAAATGTGATGAGCTTGGAGGACAGCTTCCAGTAGTGAACAGTGGAATCCCATCAGAAGTAAACAATCCATCCATCTGTCCATTTTCTGCCGCTTATTTGAGTTTTGCTGCAGTGACAGGAGGGTGGGAAAGGTTACCCAGGTGTTCTTCTCCCCAGCCATGTTCCTCAGCTCCTCCTGGGGGGATCCTGAGGTGTTCCCAGGCCAGATGGGATATATAATCTCTCCAGCGTGTCCTCAGTCTGCCCGAGGGTCTGCTCCCCACGTCAAGACATTTTGCTGCTCTTCAAGTCACAAATTTGTCTGTCAAAGTTCACTAAACTTGATGCTAAACCTAAAATTTGCTTCGCTGCTGTGAGCAAATCCTCTGGTCACAACAATTTGGTTCAAATTAACTGAATTTGGAGGGAATTTAGCAAACTGACTGACTCCTTTTCCAGTGATGACTTGTTCCCAATAATGCTAGACAAATGAGCTCTTCCAAATCTAGCAAATCCATTTCCATTTGCTCATGAGTGCAGCCAACAGGTAAAGTTGTAGAACTACAAATGACTCCCGACCTGCTTCACAGAAATATAATTCATCCCGACTCCAAAACCTTTTACTCACTCAACCCTAGAAAGAACTGTAAGAGATGCATTGGTTGTAGTCAGAGCTGCTGTCGTCTGGCTCTGATACTATTTATCTCCTCAGCTCCATCACATTCATATCAAAGTATGTTTTTGTTTATATTTACCCCTTTGCCATTTTGCTTTTAGGAGCTGGAGAATAATATTTGTTGACTTCCTTCTTCAGACATCTGACATGTCCCATGCTAGAAGGAGATACACTGCTACCTTAAATAAATCACAGATTTTTGAGAATTTTTGGAAACATTAGGAATAATGTATGTACACAACAAACATAGGTCTAGTATTTTTGGACATTTTAATGTGGAAATATTACATATTATGGCTTTAAAGCAGGGAGAGTTCTATCATTACTGATGCTGTTGCTCGGCAACCACAGCCCAACTGCCGTTCTAGAGTTAGCTAGTTAGCTGTTAGCTTTAATGTTTCAGTTAGGACTTTCTTTTATGGTTTTACATGCTAAAAATCACTGATTTTAGTGTCCACTTGTTTGCTGTTACTTGCTTTGAGTCTTCTTCTTTTTGATTTGTTGGCTTTTCCTCTGTTTGATGTCCTGATATCTCTATGTCTCTGAAGTCATCTCTCAACTGTATTTTCTTTCTTTTTTCCCCCATTCTTCTTTTTCCTTTCTTCTCTTTTTTTCTTCTCCTCTGGTGTATTGTGGTCACTCCTGTTACAATTTCCTCACAGATTTGGACAAGTGTTTCATTCAGCAGTTATCCTTAAGCATTACTGCTCAGCCATTGTGACAGTTGGAACATAACTGTCACTGTAACACCTCTGAAAATGCTCGTAGTATTCACTTTCTTGCCAAGAGTGAGATCAGAAAATCAATACCATTTTGATACTTTATATCTGTCTCTTGAATATGAAGCTACAGCCAAGAGATTATTATCTTACAAAGACTAGAAACAGGGGAAAGCAGCTAACCCAGTTTTGCCTAAAGGTAAAAAAAAATCAACCTAACAGCACCTCTAAAGCTCACTAAATACACCCCTTGTGTCACAAATTAGACATACGATGTTTGCCAATTTAAAAGATAATTTTACAAGACAAGAAAGTAGCAGTTCGTGGTAGGTCATCAGCACCAACATCACTGTCCCTTGTAACATTATCTTACCTGAGGAGATTTATCCAGTGACTCCTGGTCCTTTTTTCAGCTGGGAAGACTCATTACTCATGTGACTACATCCTGGCATGAAAGCACACAGTTATTGTAGCTTCAGCGGCTAATGTTAGCTTTTGGAGGGAGAAAGTCATGATGTCAGTTATGTTTCTTTTATGTAACTATGCATCTTCACAGTTTTATAATTCAACAGTACAAGAAGTAGGAAAGTAAGGTCCCTTAGTGGTCTACCGGAAAGGGCGTGACTCTGCCTCCGTATAAGACATTATATCTTGTTTGTTTAATCTGTACAAAAACTGAAGTGTGCTGGACTACTTCTTGGCCAGATGCAGAGACTTCCTGGAGTCTTGTCATCACAGCTAATAAGCATATTTCTCAAAATACTGAACTATTTCTTTAACTGCGGGGACACGGATGCAGGCCTTAGGATTTTTTTTTTAATTTTTTTATTAATAGATAAAATGTTTGTAGTTAAAAGTCCAGTGTTCCCTTTTGTTATAAGTGTCACTTTTTACAGGTTTGCTGCATTATTACTTGAGTTATGAAGATGGAAAAACCTGAAACACTGTCAGGTTAAACTTACAGACTTTCACGGATTCAAATGTGGGTCTTGCGTCCAATAATGAATGCATTCGGTGTATTGACTTACACCTCAGCTTTCAGAGAGCTGACAACACACCCTGAACTGACCACAGAGTCGCCTTATAAAACCACGTGTGGATTTCATTTCTGGAAGGTCAATATATCAAACCATCTATCGAGGTGACATGTTCTTGGCGAGGTTCAGACTTCACTACATCAAGTAAGCTTCATGTATTGATCAAGAGAAACCACCGACGTTGAACGAGCCTCCTCTACATATTTGCTCAGGAACCTCAGTTTGTTTGTCCATCAACAAAATGTCAAACTCATATTTAATTTCTCACAAAGCACCGCGCTCCCTCTTCGCTCAATCTGGGAAGCTGTTGGACCTGAGAAAGTCATGGGCTGAGCGTAGTCGAGCACATATTTACATGCACACACACACACACACACACACACACACACTCAGGCTCACATCCTCCCTTTAAAAAAAAAAAGAAGTGATGTATGTGTTTTTCAGAAAGGACACGTAGGTGAAACTCAACATGCCTCTTCTCTTGTCTCTTTTTCTCAGAGTGAAAGGTATTCAGGAGGGAGAGGACAACGTCGCCCCGCTGGACAATTTACTGCCCTTCTCTGGGAATTCCACATGATCCAGGTATGGGAATGGAGAGTGGGAAAAGCCGGAGCAGTGAACTCACCCCGACAGTTTTATCTTGATTGTCAGATAAAATGGTATCTGCTGCTCCAGAGCTGTTCATGAGAGTCTTTAGCAAGAAGCACTTTAGCTCCTTCTCACATTCTGGCTTCTGATCAAAAAAAAAAAAAAAAGGAGGCACAAACACTGTGTCATTAGCGAGGCCAATAAAAGTGCAGAGAGGCCTGAAGCTTCTTCTGAAGTCTTTGCTTTAAAGTAGCAACATACTTTCGGAGAAATAAAACCTTTTCTTTCAAGTTCATCAATCAAAATCTCCAAAATGCTGAACTGCCACTCTGTAAAATGGATATCAGTTTGGGTACTCTCTGTGTAAAGTGTTTTAAATGTGAGCACCGCGTCATAATCTAAGAGTAAGTATAAAACTACCCGTAAAGATTTAGCGCTATCCTGATAACAACCATGATTTACGAAATAGGCAACTAAAACGTTTGATCTATGATTGTGATTCTGCCAGACGCCTTTTTTTTGGTCCAGAGTTAAAAGACTTCAGAAAATAACTTTTTCTTTGACTCTCTCTGAAACCAACACCAAAAACAGACAACCAGTCCTCACCAGAAAAACAGCCTGTCCGCGCAAACAGCTAGTTACAACCCATATCTACATGTAGGGTTAGGTTAGTTAGGTGGTGATCACTCGTGGCTGTAGAGTAATTATGACTGGAGCTGTATAAAGGGCAAGAAAGTCTGCACAGGAAGAAACTCACTGTTGAGTTATTTAAAGTTTTTTTTATGTTACTTCCATGATATGACATACCATACTTATTTTAATCCAAACCACAATCTTTTCCTGAACTTAACCAAGTAGTTTTGCTACCTAAACCTGACCCACACCCTGCCGTTTCACAACGTTAACCACGTGTTTAACATCATTACGCCACATGTCTTATGTAACTCACCCGACGCTGGTACCCTCCACCAATCATGTGTGTTGTTTTGGGAGTCATTGGCAATTGACCTATTCTGTTGTTTAGGCATGAGGACTAGCTACAGAGGTTGATGTAAGCGAACTTGGAGAAATGACAATACTTACTTCAAATACATTTTTTACAATCACTACCATAAGGGCAGTGCAGCTAGAAATGTCTAACTGCTTTTATGTTTACTGAAAATAGCTAAGTTCTGTCTGCACAGATTTTGTATCCCTGTACACTTGCATTACATGACTACATTGCAACATAATGTAAGGTAACGCAACATAACCTGCTTATTGTAATTTTAATTCTGGTGCATAAACCCGACTTCAAGCCACCGAACTGTGACCGTTTCACAACGTTAACCATGTGTTTAATGTCACATGACCTACATAACGTAGTTACAGAGTGTTATGTCTGTTGCTGATACTCTTGAATGGTCATATTTTTTTGTTTTGTGAGTCACTGGCAATTTAGGTATGAGGACGTTTTGAAAATAGAGACTACTAGTTTAGATCGATGCAGCTACAAAAACTTTTGTAAATTGACTTACAGAAATAACAACACTTAAATCAAATACATTTTTTAAACAATCATCGCAAGCGTAGTGCAGCTAGGAATTGCTAACTGCTAACTGCCGCTGTCTTGTCTGAAAATTGTTAGGTTGCATCTACAGTACATGTAGCGCAAATTTCATATTCACCTACATTTACTTACATCACATGAATTGTGCAACACAATGCAACACAACGTAACATGCTTATTTTGACCCAAACTACGATCGCCTCCTAAACCTCGTTAAGTAGTTTTGGGGCCGAAACCCTACTTTAAACCACCAAGCTGCAATTGTTTTACAACTTTATTCATGTGTTTAATGTCTCATGACTCACAAATTGTATTTATAGTCTGGTATGCCTGTCGCTGGAACTCTCCCATGGTCATATTTTTCATTTTGGGAGTCACTGGCAATCGACCTATTCTGTTGATTAGTGACAGGATGTGTTGAAAAGGGATGATCAGCATCTTTTCACGCACTGAATGATGGTTTTAAATTGTAAAATCAATGCTGAAGCACCATAAAATATCAGAAATATTGCAATTTTAACACCAAGGTCATATGTTTCAGCGCACACCTGCTTTGGCTAAGATTTGCTCTGAAGCCCAAATGCTGTTGATGAGAAGCTTCTATAAATTTTAGCCCTTAATGCTGGAGGGAGCAACTTGTTTCCTCCTTCTCTCTATTTTCTCCTCTTCATTCTTTCCCATGCTGTGTACTGAGCCAGACACGCAGACACAGGTATGGATTAACACAGGTATATATATATATATATATATATATATATATATACATATATATACATATATATATATACACACACAGTAATACATACACACAGTAGCCTGACAGAGCAGGCCAGGTTAAAGAGGAGTTAGGGAGGAGGAGTAGGAGGAGGATGAGCTGAGGGACTCTGGTTATCTTCAGTCAGGAAAGAGTGTTTTCCCACAGCAGCTCACGCAAACAGCTTCACATGACTTCTCGTGTAACACAGTGTTGAACTCCTCTGTCTTTACTGCTCCCCCTCTGTCAGTCTTATCTGATGATGTAGTTTCTATAAAAAGTGACCTCTCACTGGTGATCATCATAAAGCACAATCACTGTCCAAATACTGCACAACCCCCCAAAATATTATGCTTTAATGCATTAATTTATGCTGTTTTCTCTCTTGCTACTCTTATCTTTGCATACCCCACGATAAATTCATCTCGGAAAAGTCATGAAAATGCACGCAAAGCTGAGTACGGTACTTAAGGACTTAAATCACTTCACTGGCTCCCCCAGTCCAATACAGAATCAACTTCATGTAACTTTTATGTATAGTCTTTTT
>JAJHUR010075466.1:0-15886 GCA_027495735.1 Lutjanus campechanus | reverse complement strand
TAGTTAATGATGATACTGAGTTAATGACACGTGTTGGTTGTGCCTGTAGATCGAAGTGAATCAGAAAAGTGTCTTAGTGATGGTGTGACTTAAGTTTCTATTGGGGAAAAATATGTCCCTACCATAAAACACTAGTTTTTAGAATTAAGTTTGGTTCAACAGTACTAAAACAGCAAAATAAAGTGTCTCTATTTTACAGTAATACTAAAATAATGCCCCTCAATCGTTTGAAATCTAGCAGTTCCCGGCTGTGTGACTCAGAAAAAAATGTTTTCGATGAGCAACACCGTCCGGGGTGTTGCCTCAGTGTTGTTGTTGTGAGCGTATTTGATTTAATCCGTTTGAACAGACTTGACCTTCACGTCTGCCTACTGCTGTGAACATGATCAACCCACATTGTCCCAGAAATACCAGGTGTATTTATTATTATAGGAACATATGAGCTGAAACAAACGCAGAGGCTTACACTAACCTCCATACTGCACAACACACAGTTATACTTTTTTTTTAATTACCAGCAGGAAAAACGAACCGTCTGTTTTGCATACGCAGCAGACACACCTTCATGATAACATCTCGCACACTTTCACACATTCTGCTTCCTCTTCCTCCCCTCACCTCCCCGCGACTCACCCTGATAACCCCCTCCAACTGCTTCACCTCTCTCCTTATCAGGGCCGCTCATCCCTTTCCCTTTTCTCTCTCATCCCCCTCTTTCTCCCTCCTTCGTGTGAAACTGTCTCATCTGTCTGCTCTCTGCACAAGCCGCAACATGACACTGTGACACCAGCTATTACTTCACCTGCCGCCTTTTATTGACAGAGCCAACAGGTTCGCCCGCTGCTGCTGAAGCCGACACACAGTTGTGTGTGTGTGAGTTCAAGTCATGTGAAATGCGTGCACGAGTAAGGAGAGGTTGATTGTAACTCGAGACTTCAGTATTGACTTGTTTTAGTGTGTGTGTGTGTGTGTGTGTGTGTGTGTGTGTGTGTGTGCGCGCGCGCTTGTATGCTAGCGTGTGTCTGGTAAGCCTTACTCACAAAAACTCATTTCCCAAGGTGTGTTCCGGTGACTAACATCAACTAATATGCAGATCATCATTCAGCAAAAAACAACTCACATCAGTAGAAACCAAAATTTACCAAACATTTTACTTACAGTTCAGTATGTGAAAATATACCTACGCTCCATCTGTGCGTGAGGAATTTCTCCCTTGGGGCCTAACTGTCACTTCTCCTAATTCGACAGGAGCCATTCCTCTTAAAGTCACTTTTCGTGGCACACATTTTCTTTTCTAGCCAAACTCCACGCCACACCCTGAGAATATCTTAACGCACCGATGGAAATGGCTCAAAGATGATACCAGGCGACTGAAGCAGAGGAAGTCAGGCATTTGAGGCAAACCATAAAAGCCGGGCAGCAATGTGTCACATTTTAAATGACACAACATTTGAATCACTTTCCATTCCGGCAGCAGAATCAGGAGGTGACAATGCCAGGGCTTGTTTGGTTCAGTCATGTGGATAGGGTGGAGATTCCTACCTCCGCTAACACTGTCAAAAGTTACTTCAACTGCGTATATAAGTGACCAGGCTACATTAAAGGCCGCGCAAAGCAACAATAAATGTGTGTTCTGAGTTTGTCACACCACAGAAACATGTGTCATTAACCACCCTGCCAAACTAGAATGATTAAAAACAAGGCTAAATAAAATTCAGTCTGAAAAAATGCTCCAAAACGCTGGGTTGTCTCAGTGTCAAACACTGCCACAGCCTGAAAATGACCTGAAACATGGACGCTCTGGCCAGCAGCTTTATTGGACATGTCCAGACATGTTTAAGCCACCAGACAGTGATAGGACAGTATGTTAAAAAAAATATATATATATATATATATATATATATATTGCTCCATAGCACTACTAGTGGTCAAAAATCCCACAGAGTACCTTTAACTACTATCTACTGTCCAAATAGTCATGTATTTCAGAGTGAAACAGGATAGGCAGGTGGGACATAATGTTGGGAGCACTTCAATTTGAATACTGAAAAGTGGAGCCGTCATAACATGACATACCTGCTGTTACATACATGCTGTTACTACAAGCGCTATTCCCTAATAGTTGACTAAAGCAGTAGTCAGTGAGAAAAGTCTTAGTCGACCAAGTCGCAACACAAACTTTTCTTCTTCTAACACTAAAGTCACCAGCACACTACTGCTAACTGTGCTGTAGCTGCAATTAGCTAGTTAGCTCAGCTAGCAGTCTTAGACTGGGACACAGCATCCAAGACCAACGGAGGCTGTAATTTAAAAAAAAAGAAAAGGATTTTTTTGTTCCTATTGATGTTAACGATTCTTCTGCAAGTCTTTTTCAAAGTTTAGCATCAACTGAATCTTAATCAGACCTGTGACTAATCTGGAATACAATGCCAACTATTCATTATGTAATTTTTTTTTCCAAATCACACAAGGCCAGGTCAAATACAGGTCAAGTCACAGGGCTTCATGTCATGATTATATGTCTTGAAATGCTTCTGAATGTTATAACTAGAACTGTTAAATGACAGAATATGAAACTAACAAATATCTCTATAAACTGAGTCAATAATAAAAGATGAGTTAATTTCCCTAAACCTCTTATTAAAATTTGAATGTTTTTTTTTAGATAGCTACTTAAGTCTCAAGCACACAGTCACATTAAAGAAGACCAGGAGTGGAGAAAACAAACACAACATCCAGGTCAGGTGGAGGCATTTTACTTAGAACTAAAATTACTGCAAGAGTAATTGTTATTTGTTACTCTGGATCCTGAGATGACCCGAGTGCAACCTCGCTGAACGTCCCATTTGGCTGGTGAAATCACTGCAAAATAATTGGTATAATCACCTTCAAAGGTATGAGAAAGTAGCAGTGACCAGACGCATCAGACAGTTAGTCACACGAGTAGCAGACAGTCAGAGAGGGGGCAGGTCCTACTGTACCTGATCCAGGTGAAACTCTGTGGTTTGGGGTTTCCTCCACTCACGCACCTCAGGGCAGCATTCTGCATACCCTCAGACCAGTCTTTATTGTAGCCAGACACCTCAGGATAAGGAGGAACTGGGGGAAGAACAATAATTTAACAGCTTTGTTAGGTTGAAGCAAATGAGAGGAAAAGAAGGCATGAAACACAAAAAAGGAAAAAGCCAGGATTAAATTTTGTCAAGGCTAAATATTCAGTGCATAAACCATAAGCAAAATATTTCCATGAGACAGCATTATCGTCTATTATTAGCTAGCTTAGCTAGCACACTTAGTTAGCCTGTATTAGCTAGTTTCTCCAAAATGGACAATAAAAAGAAACAAAAAGAAAAAGAAAATGAAAATGTTCACATCAAAGAATATGCAAAACACACGCACATAATCCAAAGTAAATTTGACCCAACCGGAAGAAATGCATACAAACAAAAGATGTACCGAATTAAATCAATGCGAGAAATCTGCTGTGTAAAAAATGGATGAAGTAATGAGTGATGAAGAAATATGAAATTATTACTGTAACAGCAAGAAAGAAGACAAAGTACATGTATAATAGCATAATAGTGTAGCTAACATTAATATATGAGTAGATCCGGCTAGCTAGCTCAAATGTTGCTAGTGCTAATGTCATTGCTCATAATGTTCAGTGGATTTTCCCTGTCCTGCAAAATGTGTGTGTGTTGGCATTTTTTCCACCTCTTCAATTGGCATAAATTCAGCCATTATTTCATGTTAAATAAATCATTCTGCTTTTAAGGGACTGTTTCTGAGGAAAATGGACTCTAGGAATTCAATATGGTAAAAGAAAAAAGAAAATACTGCAGGCCAAACTGAGTAATACAGAGCACAATGTGAAATGTCAAAGTGATACAGCACTTATGAAATATGGTGCTGACAGTGATTAAAACATGAAGTAAAGCTCTGAAAGTGTTACCAATATTAAAAATCTGTTTTGAAGGTGTTAGAGTGTGTTTTTGCCTGCTCTTTCTTAAGAGACCAATTGAAACCTTAATTTTTATCAAGTAACACTGCCTCTGTATTATTGTCGAATACTCACAGTGCACCACCAGCTTGTTTTTGATCCGACGGGGGCTCTGAAAAGTTGGATGCCACACAAGACAGTCTAGCCTCTTGCCATTCATGCCCCTCAGGGGGTGTAGGGAGTAGTGTGAGGTGACCGCCCCGTTTTCGGAGGTGCGATTGATGGACTGGCCATTCAGGTCGGAGTCCCAGGTGATGCGGGGAGGCGGGCGGCCTATAGCACGGCAGGAAGCGGCCTGACGATAGGCCTGTCCCTCTACCAGAATCACAGGTTCCAGGGAGGAGATAGGAATGGCTGGAGGGAGGATTGTTAAAATATTTTATCAGAGATGATGATGAGAAGAAAACACGCTTAGCAGGTAGTATGGGATGCACACATAGACTTAAAGAAAACTGTATATTTCCTCAATCAGCAATTAAACACAGCCACTTGACCACAGTTTAGCAACATTTGAATCAGAATATGACAGTTTTGGGGTCATTTGCTGCCAGGCCACTGTCGGGGGGAAGAATATTTCTTTTTGTTTGCACATTTCACATTAATAAGAGTTAAAAATAATACTGAATGCTCTGCGACTGAGTAAGCGTCTGATCAAAATCATTTTTAAAAGTTGGAATAAGCGATTCCGGAGAAAGATAGTTGACCGCTGAGCCTCTTTCCCAAGTTGTAAAGGGTTGGTGGCTTGGACAGAGCTAGTAATGAAAGTCAGCAATCAACCCAACCCAAAGTGTCTCGGGTGATTGAGACTCAACAATCATCTTTTAATCTCTAATCTAATCTTTGTCGAGGATCTTTTACTCCACCTTTAATCTGGACCTTCAACAAAGTTTCAGTTCAGAGTTTCAGTTGAATAATAATTTTAAAATGTTGGGAAATCTAATAAATTGTGTCTCTAAAAGGATAATTAGATTGAAGATCAAATAAAAAAAAAAGAGCATTATTGTGATTCCTTGATAATAGAAAATCACATTATGTTTCCTATTCTGGTGATTAATTCCTCCTTAGGAGTTTACCAAATGCTTTAACTAAATGACCTGTGTGTAGGATTTCGTGGCATCCAGCAGTGAGCTGGTAGATTTGAAATATTTCATCTCACCCACCCCTTCCAAGGGGAGCAGCAACTGTTAAATTCCCTATTTCCCACTAAGACTCATTTTTTGAATCATCAATAGCCTGGAGAGACATAAGACTAGCTGTGGGCAAAATGTAGAGGAAAAGGCACTGAGCCGTAGACGTGGACCATGACGCACATTTTAATTGATGCAATATTAAAACTTTTTTTTCCCATTCAGTGTAAAAGCTACACATTATCACAATCAGACAATGTAAGAATTGCTTTAGGCCTACGACAAATTTAAAAGGTGTGAAAATGAAAATGTTAAAATAAGAACCATTATTCTTTTCCATTTAATTTTTTGTCAAAGCCTCAAGGAGGCAAAAAAGCAGCATGTGGTGAAATTTCATGAAAAACGCTGAAGGCCCAATCTTAAAGGGACAATTCATCCAAAAAAAAACACAAAAAAAAACATGTTTTTCCCTGGCCTGTAGTGTGATTTATTTATTTTATTTTATTTTATTTTTATTTTTTTGGTGTGTAGAAATGACTGCCTTCTCTGTAATATAGTGGAACTAGATTTGTAGTGGAAAGAAAGTAATTCTGGTGGATTCCACTGCAGATTAGATTGTGGATTATCTTGGGCAGGGTCATAATTTTGGGAAAGAGACACTGATTTTGAATTTTTCACGTTTTTTTTTTTGTTGTTGTTGTTTGTTTGTTTGTATTTTTTGCACCTTGAGCACCACAAACCGAGTGCCATTTAGTCCCATTAAAATTTAAGAGAAGGCTGACATCTCTACGGCTGATATCTCCCAAACTCTGCAACTCACTGGGTAAATATCACTACAGGCCAGGGGAAAAACATGTATTTTTGATTTGGAGGTGAACTGTAGTTTTGAGCCAGTGTCTGGTTTGTCATTTCTGGGCTACAGTAGAAACATGGCAGTGCAACATGGCAAGACACGCATCCTCTGTAGATATAAACAGCTCATTCTGAGATAAAACAAAAACAAAACATAATTCTTATTTTCAGGTGATTATACACAATTGAAAACAAATTTATGAACAAAATATTTTATTTCTGCCATATCCTGCCAATAGATCCCCCTAAATCTTACAAACTGGACTTTTAACATGTGACAAATAAGGTGTTGAGTAAGTATGTAGTTATTATTATGTGTTACTACATTATTAATTATGTAGTAGAACTCATTATGCCCTCGAGTACATGTGAACAACAGCGCTGACAGTCATATCGATTCCCTTTGTGACTGTAAAAACATCAGTTTCTATCCAACATATCAGTGCTCCTGTTGCTGCGGTAGCTAACTGAGCTCGTGTTTTTCTACTGAGCCATGAGGGAGGGACTCACTCCACACGATGAGTGACATCTCTCTGTCAAAGTTTCCAGAGGGGAAGGTGCTGATGTGGCAGATGTATGTCCCCTCATCAGAGACCTCTGTGCCCATGATGACCAGAGACGAGTCCACGGTGGGTTCGCTGCTCTTAAAGCGCACGCGTCCAGACCACGTCCCGAACGCTGCAGACAGAGACAGAGACAAAGAAAAGAAGGAGAAAAACCGAGAGAAAGTGTAAGGAAGAGTGGGGGAGTCAAAGGAGCGTGTGAGGAAGGATGTGACACAAAAAATTAAGTCCAGCAAGTTCAAAACAGACCTCGGGGTCTCTTTTGTCACTTTCAGTTCCACACACATGCCTGCACCCTCGAAATTACATTTACATCCTCTGCGTTTAGCTCACGGTCTCATCCAGCAGCGTGTCTCGCGCTCACAATGGGTGTAAGCTTCAATTCTTAAATCACCACAAATTAACCTAAAGAGAAGGCACCAAAAATAACCAACGCAAAGACCAGAGTCTTGGCGCCCTTGAAGTACTCCCGTGGTATCACAGTTAAACTGTCAGCGTCTCTCACGGTCCACAGTTCATTTAACACTTTTAGATAGTTGTGAACATTTGCCTTGAAGCTGTATTAGTTCTATGAGCGGAGAATAAAAGCCTGCAACCAACACATGTCATCTGAAACTGACAAATCAAATTGTTATACTACCAGAAAGTTTTCTCAGTGGAAAGAGTGAGTGTAAGATAAGAGGACATTTCTCACAGTGAGCAAAGGGGAAGTTTTTCAGTGTGAAGATAAGTTTTTTGCATGTGGTTGAGGGTGTAAAGTGACCATGACTTGAGGCCGCGGTGACAACTGACCCGTCTGTCCATTAGTGTGGTGTGCAGTGATGATCTGCTCCTTGGTGGCATCAGGTTTCTCCTTAAACCAGGTGACCTGCACCACCACGTTCTCCTCATCTGGGTGGTAGACACAGGGCAGGACGGTGTCATCGTCTGCCAAGGAGCGTAAGGGATCGTCTTTAGGGAGATCTGCAAAGTCCCCCTGCGTCACTGTAACTAAAAGAGGAGAAGGGGAGGTGAGTGTTTGAAAAATAAAAGAGGTGTAGAGAGAAAGACATGTTCCGCCTGACATCAATCCCTCTAGAGATCATGCAAATGCTTAAACGATGAATCGCAATGCACTAAACCCCTACCAGCTCCAGTGCTGCTGTCCTGAGCAAACAGCAGTTGTAGGAGGTAACCAAGTAGACTTTTTTACTTTTACTCCCTACATTTTAACACAAATATCTGCACTTTCTTCTCCTTACGTTTTCAAAACAGGCTTGTTATTTGTGATTATTTTTCTTTTTCGTTTTCGTTTTCCCAACATCAAGACTGATTTCGACCTAAATGTCTGACGACAGCACGCACATGAGATGGTTCCCTCCCTGGTGTATCCGTCAGGACATATCGCACATGACAGATGTAACAAGACAAAAGCAATGTAAAAACCAACAAAAAAGACTTAATAAGACAAAAAAGATGTATCAAAACGAAAAATGACATAACAAGACAAAAAGTGACGTAAAGGGTGTAACAAAAAGAAAATGACAAAAAAAAAAGATAAAAACACATAACAAGACCAAATATGATGTAACAAGATGAAAAATGATGTAACAAGATTATAAAAATAACCTGAAAAGATTCAACAAGACAACCGCCTCTGGCAAACAGTGATCTTTGACCCACGACCTGAACGTGTAGTATCATGTAATAGCTCTAGGTAAAAGAGCATCATCTCGTTTGCTAATTAGCACATTTTAAGACAAAGAAAAGAGCTCATCTTGCTAATTTGCTAACTTCAAAAGAGAGTAGGTATACAAGGAAGAAGCTAATATTACAAAGCATTGAGCCACGGAAGGATAAAGTTTGACCTTACTAATTTTACTTTGCTGACCCTTAAAGTTCAAACTATAGCCGTAGGCTACTCATCTGTTGCTGTCTAGGGAGAAAAACAAACAAGTCACATGATTTTGGTCCAAGTGTCTTTTCGTTAGCAGTATGGATTGCATGGTGCAGGGCTGGTTTACCATGATTTGGTTTTAAACACATTAAAAAACTACAGTATATTAAAAACATATTAATAAATTGTATTCTTTAGTTATGTGAACACATCCACTCGCTCAGTATAACTTTGATATGAAATCGTTTTTATTCATTCTGCTGAGAGGAGATCTTTGGCGTCTGGGATTGCATGTTCTCTTTCACCCTCTTCATGCTTGTGTGTACATGGAGGTTCACTTTAATTTGGCATACTCTCAAGGCCAGTTTACAGTTTTTTTTCTTTATTTTTAAGACAGAGAGCAGAAAAGACAAATATTTTATAGCTGCATTATACAATGTGACCTCATATCTGTGCTCTATCCCACTTATTAACACCTACTTTGTTGTTTTAATATTATATCATATTGAAAAAATGTTATGAACCACAATACTATTTCTATTGTTTATTAATTCATTTGAATTGTTTGTTTGTTTTTTAAATCAATTTGGGTGGATTTGAGCAATGATTGGGTTGGAAAACATCAAACCAATCTGGCAACACTGCCACTTCGCTAGCTTGTGCTCTGAATAATCTGTGATTATGCATTTCCCAACAGACATATATAATGTTACATTAACACAAACTCATTGTTTCTTCCCCTAAAGATCATGGTTGCTTGTTTTCACATGTACAATGGAGACTGTTACATTTGAATAAAGTAGGCTTTAAGTTGCAGGCAATTTGATTATGAAAAGTAGCTAACAGGGTCCACATAGTGCTCCAGTTCACTCAGGATTTGGTTTAAAGGAAAAGTTTTAGGAAGTAGAGTGCTGCTTATTTTCTGTCTTGCAGAGTTTAAGATGGGAAGATTGATACCACTCAAATATGACGCTACAATCTGCTCAGCTTAGCACAAAAGGCAAAGCAGCTAGCCTGGCTAGGTCAGAAGACAACCAAATTCACTTACCAGAGTTATTAAATTTCACCAATCAATATGGTATTCACCCTTTATTAAGTTTAATTTAAAAAAACACAGTGTATTTTCTCACGTCTTAATGCCAAGCTAACTGACTGCTGGCTGTAGTGTCAAATTTAAACGTAAAATATGCTGTCTCTTATACACAAGATGTGTATAAGAGACAGAATGGATTACGCCCAAACACTAATGATATATCAGTGCACAACATGGCAGGCCGTGTGTATCTAAGATGAAATACAATATGGCTGGCATTTTCATCAGCTGCCTCTGGAGTCGACTAATCAGTAAAAAATTAGCCTCTTGAGGAATTTATGTCTTATCACACTTGGCACTGTTTGCTGTTAAAAACAATGTAATCATTGTGAAGATCACGATGCCCCTGACTTGTTTTTACTGATAACTCACAGTATCTGTTTTGACATGTCTGTGTTTTCAGTTTCACTTTTGTATGTTTTGATTTAGCATTCAAATACTCCAAGTGAGCATTTAGTTGGAAGTTTCAGTAGCAAATGCTACAGAAGGAGTCTACAGGAGTCTCTTTTATATATATATTAAAAAAAATAGCAGTGATAGTAAACAGTGTTGACAGGAGCATTAAAATGTTAAAAGATATAAAAAATATGGTACAAGAAGCAAATAAATCACTGATGTCTCCATAACAATGTAACATGGGTCTTAAGTGTGAGTCAGCCTGGGGGTGAGGTGTCTAATTTTCAGACTGACAATTAGTCAGTCTTTATTATTGTGAAATGGTCTGACCTCCAATTGACTAATCTATGAGAAAAATTAAGACCAGTCTAACACTACAGACTAGTCTAAAAATCTTTGTGAAACCAGCCCCTGGAGTACTGCCCAGTAATCTGGTCTGGTCCATAATTGATTATCTGTGGAGGCTAAACTAAAATCAAGTCTTTTGTTATTAATGTATACAGTCATCTTTAACAATACAGCTCAGTTATTTTGTTATAAACTAGTATACAGTGGTTTTGTAGTGGGTTTGTGACATGTCAAGTGAGTAGCGGTCTTCGGATGGTACAAAATCCATGAACAAATGTTATGATGAGAACTGTTCTTCATAGAGGTTCTTCAGCATTTTGGTGCGGTGTGTTTGTGACACTTTTGTTTTTTGTTTTCATCACAGGTTACCGTTTATTTATTGCTTCATGCATAGAATCATTTCACTCATTTTCTGATCTTAATTTGGGGCTTAAATTGCACTTTGACACTGTGTGATTTTAAATTGTTGTCATTTTATTGTTATTGTAGACGCTAATGCAATCCAAATCAAGAATGAAAATAAATAACTTGAATATTAGTAGTTTTTCAGGTAAACCAAAATATTTGACAAATTAAAATCTTGATCTGCTGATGGCCTCTCCTACCCTGACTCGATGCTCGGGCAGATTGCCTGCAGGCTGCAGGGACACTGAACAGGTGCACAAGACAAGCACAACCCAACTTTGACAATGACAGGCAACAAGAAGTCCTCCACTGTGAGCTGAACATCTGTTTTTTAACTGTCAGCTGTCTGTCAATGTAAAGTTAAACCTGTTATCCCATAAACAAAAGCCCACTGCTCCGAAAATACACACTGTGGCGTTGGAGTTTAGTGACTGTCTGTCTCACTGCCTGCCAGACTCCTTTAACATATTACTAAACATAAGTGTTATAAACATCTACTCCCTCTATAAGATTATTGGTGATTACTTATCATCAGTCTGGGCTTAAGTGACGGAGGATCGACTGACACACTGTCAGATATTGCTGTTAATAGAGCTATGTGACTAGCATGGCTAGTAAAAAAATCTAAAGTCAAGTCACAAGGCCAGAACATGAATGAACGCTGTGTCACAGTAGGGTGTAACATCAAGAACGCTTCACTTAAAATGCACTTTCACTTTGATGGGTGTGATAAAAATTTTTAAATTAATTCATCGCTGGCATGTGTTACCACAGTTTCGCGTCTCCAACTGGTAAGGAGGCTCTCAAGGAACCGACACGATACTTGCTGAGCAGTGCGTCCAAAAAGACACAAACAACTGTTTATTTACACAAAAGTATGTTGGGTGTGTAGTGCATAGGATGTGATTTTGGACGCTGCATGAACCTCTGTTTCATGTGGGGGAGCAGAATTTAAGATCTGATCGATCCCAACTGGTTTCTGTGGAAAGATTGCCAAATATTTCAAAATCAGCCGGCGTAACTTCTACCAAGAAGTAACAGAAGACGGCAGCTTTGCGTTCACAGTCTCGGGGCTCGTGTGTGTCAGACCATTACAGGTGTTGATTCAATACCTGATGTGGGAATCTGCTCAGATATGTCAGTGGGTTGAATGTGATTCATGCATTTACCATCAGCCAAGATGAGTGTACTCTGCAGACAGGTGTGTTTTTCCATGAGTGTGTGTGTGTGTGTGTGTGTGTTTGTCACACTGAGGTTTAAGCCTACTGTGGAATCTGCCGGCGCTGCATTACTGGAATAACACCCAGCCTATCCTGACTTTATAGGGAATTGAAAAAAAAAAGTATTTATCATTGGCTGACATTGTGTTTAAGGTGGAGTAAATGATCGTGAAGAAAGATAGGTGATTGTTGAGTTTCATTCCAAGATCGTCAAATAGTGACACTTTGGATCAGTGGAACTCAACAAAACAATGAGACTCAACAATCAACCCATCCCAAAGCATTTATATTTGACAAGCTGGGAATGAGACTCAAGTATCAACTATCTTTCTCCAGAATCGTTTACTCAACCTTTAAGAATCTGCAGTTTGGCAGATACACTCCTGACTTTACTTACTTGATAAATAATAGGCTGATACACTGGTTAATGCATTATGATGGACTGTGTAAACCAGAAAAGCAGTGCAGTAGAAAGACTTTTTGAGGCTGCATTTAGCAGATGTACACACACACATTTAGGCAGTAGGAGGGTCCTTTCAGTTCCTTAGAATCAAGCAGAAGTAGGGGAACTGATCAACAGCAACCTGTTTTTCCTGAAATATCAGACAGTGCCACAAGTGTTTTCTTGAACCTCCTGCTCCAGCTCAGTCTATCCCCAAGAAAAAGCTGGCCCCCTGCCCAGAGTGTACAGAACTCAGCTCATGAATCTGTATGAGACACTGTGGGCCACATGCCAGCCAGATTTCATATTCAAGAAAACTAAAGGTCACTTCTGCAGTGTTTTCTTTGGATACGACATTTTAAATACTTATTTGTAATGTTCCTCCCCCCATTACCACATAGATATCCAGTCTGTTGCAGTGGCATTATGAATAGGTCTAGTATGTAATGTAGAAACCATTCCCAAGTCTAAAATACGGCCAACATTTCCCATCATGCCTAGTGCTGGACTCAGTAGTTTGTTAAGTTTGCAATTTTACATTACAGCATACAAATATTAGTTGTTGTTAGTGTTTGTGTCTGGTCAAAACATGGTGGTTTGTGTTGGTAATTGCCATTTTTGTGCTGGTTTATAGTTTTAACCATTAGCAAGGTGGCTACTACTTTTGAGGCTAGCTGTATTTCTCCGTCGTCAGGCCATCGTCACTGAGAGCTGCTTCCTGGCTTTCATTCCATGCTCTTTGCCACAATATGTTATTTTCTTTTATTCTCCACAGCCATCTGGCGACCCCCAGAAATGATCTTGTGACCCCTTTGTGGGTCGCAACCCTCAGGTTGAAAACCACTATACCAGACAGTTTCAGGGGATTACTGTTAGCTATATATCTGAGATACATGAAATAGCTCATAAAAAGGTTACTTTATACTTATTGTTGAATAAAAACAGCACAGCCTTAAAGCTAAATCATATCTAATACTAGACAAGGTAAAGACAAAGACACTGTTAGAAGAATATCACAGATCAGTTTGGACAGACTTCTTACCACAGATCCAGAGGACACAGAGACACAGAGAGAGTGTGTTCAGCAGAGATGTCATTCTCCTCAGCAGTTACTGTTAACTCTGCACAAGTTGGGACAATTTCAGCGCTGGAACAAAGCTCATCAGTCCAGGTAATAAAATCCTAAATGACAGACATGCATGAAGCGCTGAGGCCGACTCACGCCTCGTGCTGCTGGATCATCCTTGGTGGTGTTTGTTTTCCCAAAGTTGTAATTGAAGTAAAGTCAGTCCTTGTGAAAAGTGTAAATCCTTTGAGTTTGGTGAGGTGCTGCTTTGTCAAGCGCACGCCATCATGTTTGCCTTTTAGAAAAAATAAGGCGCAGCTCTCTACCTGTTTGGGATTACACCTGTTTGCGCTACACCTCTCTCTCTCTCTCTCTCTCTCTCCCTCTTTCATACGCACACACACACCTACCCACACAAGCACACACGCAGATACACACACGTTTGCGCCAAAAGTCACCATTCCGGTTTGGTTGAGGCAACATGACAGTTATTTTCCCGTCTTTACTTGCTCAGCCCAGAGGAGAGGCAGGTGAAAAGCAGGCAGTTTAAAACTGTGCGTTATAATAGGCTACTGCACCAGGCTGGTGCCGTAACAAAAGGTGCCTCCTCCCATTGGGGAAAAAAACAAATTAATCCTTTAATTAAACAGGATAATCACAAATACCAGCAGAGATGAGCGCCACCCAGACGCTATTTTCATCATAATGGAAATAACTCAATCTGCCTGCTTTTGGCACATTTAATCTCAAAATACTATGATTATGCAGAGGAAATGTCTTCTACGACCACCTCATGAATCAAGGAGTAGGGGAGACTGGGGATGTTAGTAACACTTTTTTTGTGGTTGTTGGTGTTAGATCTCTCAACAAATAAAACTTGACATCTACTACATAATCACAGTCACAATCATCATTTTAGCCTTGAGTTTGCAAACTGTCATCATTTTAAAGAACTGTTACAACTATCTGCTCTCCAAGCAGCCATTACACTGCTAATGAATCCCAAACATCAAATTAAACTAGACAGACTGCCACTTTAAGGTTATGTAAGTCTAACCCTTGTATCTACAATCCATGAACGCAAAGCAAAAAATATTCTTGATCTTAAAATTGTACTTTCTTGCCTGAAAATATGACTTTTGCGTCGTAAAATCCACAATGCTGCTTGCACAGACATGTCACGTCTCCTGAGCTGAAAAAGAAAAAGGGCACATATGATATTAATGACATCACTGTAATACTTTTCTAATTGGTGTAACTGACAGTGTTACAGCTGACTCGGTGTTACAACACTCCACAGTCTCTACTACATCTTACTGTATGTTTCCCCCCACACGATCTCATCACGATATATTTTTCTTTCATTGGTTACATGTTTAACAGGTTTTTAATCAGGCCGATCTGAGCCAAAAGTGGCACAGATTCAATCTCTGAGTCTTTATGAGCTTCTGAATCTGTTAGCAGTCAAACCTCTGTTAGAAAATAATTATTTTAATCTAGTTTTGTGGTTGTTTACCTTACTACTGGAGGTTTACCACTCCCTATGTAAGCGTAACATCCAGGAGGCAGGGTCGCCCTGATGCACCACTTCAAAGAGACTCATTATTTTATTTAAGTGGCAGGTTTAACATTTAATAGGTTTTCATGTGTGTCCAATTTAAACAGCTCTATGTGTCTTACAGGCAGCGGTTTACAGCAGTGTGTGTTTTTTCTTTGTTTTCTTTCAGGTTCTCACCGCTGGGAGAGAGCAGGGTGTGTGTGTGTGTTTGAGTATGAACAGGTAAGACACCAGAGACACCATCACTGCCATCCTGTGGTGTGTAGGACACACTGCTCAGTGTCTCTCAGGCTCCACTGTAGAGGGTAAACATGGCTATATGTTCATATACCTATATTCACCAAACCATAACACTTTTGGGGCTATTTGCCATTGCTGTTCATTCAAATGACCTTAACCAGGAAGTTAGTTGGATAGTCTGAGGTCGGTGCTGTAATAGTCACAGAAATATGTGGTAGCTCATTTAAACCAATGTGATGAAAAACAAGATCATGTAAATCATCATAATGATAAACTCAAACAGAGAGTCATTATTTTAATATGTTAACCCATAATTACAAAATACTAACTCATTATGAAATAAGTCATTATTTTTTAAATATTAGCTCATTATTATAAAGTAAGTCATTATTTGGAAGTACTAACTCCTTATTATAAAATATTAGGGGTGTAACGATACACAAAAATCTCGGTTCGATACGTACCTCGGTTTTGAGGTCACGGTTCGGTTCATTTTCGATACAGTATGGGAACAAAAAGCAAAACCTAAATTTTCTTGTTGTTCATTTGGGTGTACTTCATACCGGGGCTCAATCACCTTGAGCATGTGTTTAAAACCAGGATTTTCAACAACTGAATATGGTCTTAGATCCGCTGCTATAAAAACTCCAATGGCTCTTGTTATAGCTTTGGCCCGATCTGAATTGCCAGGGAGAGGCTG